>JBBMHQ010085718.1:0-11167 GCA_037834295.1 Postelsia palmaeformis | reverse complement strand
CCTGGTTGTCTAGCTCACGTAGTGAGCGGCGTGTTTTACAGTGTCGTTGCCAAACAACACCAACCCAAGGGGGGTAGTGGGGAGGGGGGGGGGCTGCTGTGTTAACTCAAATCTGAGTCGCGACGAGGAGGGAGAGAGAAAGGGAGGCCGAAGCTATTGAACGGGATGAAAAAAAAGAAGTTCATACTTTGGTTTGGAGTTTGCTGTACCCCCTTTGGCACTGCGCACTTCCCCCCCCACACACACACACACTTTTGGCAGGAAGACTTAGGAATCGAGTAGGATTTTGTTGCAGTATATATATCTTGGCGGCAAAAAGTTTTTTTTTTTTCCATTCCCTGCTCTGCTGGGTGTAGGACTGCCCACACTATAGCGACATACTCGTACCAAAGCACGAGCGAGGTCACTCAGAACAACAGTAGCCGACTCCAAGGCGAGTACCGGAACCTAGTTTTTTTCTCTGTGACTGGATCAACAGAGTGTCTCTGGCCCGCCCGCCCAACCAGACAAACCTGTTCCCTCCCCCTTTGCCTCCTGTTTTTTTTATTTCTTTGTGCCCCTATTTTTATTGACGCCGCCCACCCGCCTGCTTGTGCTGTGTCCTGCCTTTATCGGATATATTACATCGCTATGATATGTACGTTCCAGTGACGAAGAAGGGGTTGCCATTCTGCTGGCATATTCGCGACCTAGACGCCTGCCTTTTTCGTTTCCTCACCCGCCTCTCTTTTGTTTCGCGCCGCGCGCCTGTTTTGTGCCACGCTTGCCGCTTGTAGCTACGTTCCCGTGACAAAGAAGGGGTACTGGCAGATTGACATGGAAGACGTGACGGTTTCGGGCGAGTCGGTGACCACGGTGAAGAGCGCCATCCTCGACTCGGGAACCTCGCTCCTCGTCGGGCCCTCGGAGGACGTCAAGGCCATCGCCAGCAAAGTGGTGGGTTCCCTTTCTTCTCGTTTTTGATTTTCGCTGTAGTTTTTCCCTCCCTGTGTTCTCTTCCTCTTTTGATTCGTTTCTGTGAAATGTTTTTCCTCCCTTTTTTGTGGTGCATTTTGTCTCTTTTCCGTCATCTTTTTATATTGCATTGTGTCATGCTGTTTGCGTGTTCTGCTTTTTTTTTGCACCTGGTATGCTATTCTTCATGTGTTTGCCTGTTCATTTTTTTGTTGTACACCATGTTTTAGTTCGTTTTTCTTCTGGGGGTATATACGCGGGCATCGTAAGAATGGTATCGATCAGTTCTCGTTCAGTCCTAGTAGAAGAACAGACACGCTCCCCTGATCGCCCCGAGCAAAGGGAGAGTGAAGATCACGACCACGTACATTATATTTATAAATATCGACTACGGGCACACTTAGGAGCGATGCCCTGATTTCAGGTCTACTAATAGCGTTTCGCGTTGGAGCTAGGGTTGGGGTTTGTGTTGCCCGCTCATTTTTTCCGCGTCACTCCCGCCCAATCTCAGCGGCTGTACCTACTGCCTTCAAACTCCCTGCCTCCTCCTTCTCTTCGTTCCACCCCGCTGCCTCCGTTTTCGTCGATGCGGTACCCACCTTCACGATACGGCATGTTTTGTGTTTGAGCAGGGGGCGATTAAGTTCATGAACGGCGAGTACCTGATGCCGTGCACATCCGATCTGCCCCTCCTCTCGTTCTCCATCGGGGGCAAGGTCAGATCATGTGTTGATTCATTTCTCCCATCATTCATTTTGCCTACTGTGTGGCATGTGGCGGCGTTGTTGAATTGGTTGTGCTGCGTTACCGCCGTGCTGTACTTTTGTTTGGGTTCGATTGAGCTGTGCTGTGTTGTGTTGTGTCGTGCTTTGCAGTGTCGTAGTGCTGTGTTGTGTTTTGTGTTGTTGCATTGGTGACCTCGGTTGAGCCCTGCTGTGCTGTGCTTTTCAGCGTCGTACTGCTGTGTTGTGTTTCGTGTTGCAGCGGCGACGTTTTCCACCGCCGCCGCCCCAGCGACCTCCGCCGCCGCCGCCGCCCCTACGTCCGTTGTGTGTGTGGGAGGATCTCCGCCACCTTCGATGTATACCGATCTGGAGCCTGCTGGATCGTCCGTCGCCTCTTTTGGCTGCTTTGTCCGTCGCCTCTTTTTGCTGCTTTGTCCGTCCTACCCTACCCTGGTCTACAAAGCGAACCTAACGTTAACCTAACCTAAGTTCGCCGCGGGTGGTGACTGGCGAGTGTCTCTTCGAGCCTTTACCGACCCCTTGCTGACGCCATTGCGCCGTGTACCACTGCGTCCTTACATGCTCTACTTTTTCTCTGTTTGCAGGAGTACACGCTGTCGGGGGACGAGTACGTCATCAACGCCGGGAACAGCAAGGTGTGCATCCTGGCCATCATGGGCATGGACGTGCCTGAGCCTATGGGCCCCCTTTGGATCCTCGGCGACGTGTTTATGCGCAAGTACTACACGGTCTTCGACTACGGGAACGCTCAGATCGGACTCGCGGCGGCGGCCTAGAAGAGGCCGAGCGGTCTCTGCCTTGGCCTCACTCAGGGGTTGGCCTCGGGTCGTTTGACGTTCCTCTTCCCCAGCCGGAAACTATGCTCCCACCTCTGATCCCACGTGTCTTTGTCTGCAAAACGTGGGTGCGGTTAGTCGAGGGGCTGAGGAGCCGGTGGCGTTTTTCCGGCGGCAAGAGGAGGAGCAGCGGCGGCAGAAGGAGGGTTGTTTGGTCCTTTCTCTGTTTTTTTTCTTGTTGTCGCCGGGAGGGCCCGCGTCGGACTCGCGGCATTTTGTCTAAATAACAGGCCCCGCCCTGTGCCTGAGACTCCGGTATTCTTTTCAGCGAACAGCAGCAACACCAGCAGGAGATACGTTGGACTTGTCTGTTGTTTTTTTTAATATTTTGTTTTGCCCCACGTCTGTCAAAGCGGGGCAAGAGCGCCCTCTTGTGCTTTCGTGCTCTCTTGTCTCTTTTTTTGTTTTTTGTTTCGCGACCAGAAGGGAGCATGGGAAGCACAGCAGGCGTTGCTTCGTGTAAAAGAAATTGAAGAAAAACGGCAGCAAAAATGATGGGGGGGGGGGGTACTCATTATCATGCATGGGTATAATACCCCCATGTATGTAATCTCGAGGCGTTTGGTTGAACAGGGGACGGGGAGCCTGGCAGCGTTGTTTCGCACGCAGAAAGTTTACGCTTGTTGTTCGCTCGCCGCTGTCTTACGTCCATCGTGTGCGTACATGTAAAAAATCGGTAGGATCGCCACGAACGAACTCAACGGCTGAGTTTTTGCCTGATACTGGTACTGGTATTTTTTCGAGGAGAACTGGAAGGCTTTTCGCTTCGACAATTGCATATATAGGGAGGAAATGAAAGACGTTAATTGGTGTAAAAGATACACCGCTTCCGGAACAGTGATCCGACGGACGGAAAATGGGCGACTCACGTGTGATCGCAAAAGTCGTGTTGGAGCAAAATTTACACGTGACCGTGCTTGATCACCTACTTGCCGCTGATTTGAAGGCTACTATTATGACGACGATAACAGGGGTTGTTGTTGTCGAGCGCTGCGTAGCCGTGCTTCCAGACTTTACAAACACAGTCAATTTCAGCGGATCATCTATTATCAAAATCGATCACATGTCACATTTGTCCAAAAAGGGGATCATATATAGTCATTTTTTGTACCGATCCATCATGACACTTTCTTCATGTCTGAGGCTTGTGCCACCACATACAGTGCTGTTAAGAATTTGCCGCACGACACTCTGTACAAGAATAATAGACGACCTTCCCATTAGATCGAACTAGTGCTGTCGGAAGTCGGTCAAAGACGGCAAGACGAGCGTTGTCGACGCTACCGCCACCATCACTCGAAACCGAAAGAAAATCTACAGGGACAAAAAAAGTACATTCATTTCCGTTTTTTTTTTTTTGGGACATTCGTTTTCTCGCGAGGCTGCGGGAGCTGAGAACCGACGCTTCGATTGTTCTCTTTCTTAAACCGCACTCCCTTATCAGGGGACCGAGCATTCAAAAATTGCGTACAGTAGTGTGTCTCCAAAATGGGGCTGGGGTCCTGAAAGGTTAATATCTCCCAAGGCTGCTCTGGGCGGCGAGATTTGGCAGGAGCGAAAAAACTTTCGTTTTTTCTTCCTGTTTGTTCCGTTCTTCATCGCTTCGATTGGAAATGGGGATGAGGCGCGCGTGACCTGTCGTGGAAAGTGGCATTTTCTGTCTGGCCGATTGTCGGGCCTTTCAATAGACTGTATATAGACCAAGTGGCATTTTCTGCCTGGCCGATTGTCTGGCATTTCAATAGACTGTATATAGACCCAGTCAAGCACGTCGGAAATGAATTATTACGGGGCACATATCACATTAAATCGGACCTACGGTACACACAAACACCTATATATTTCGCTATTTTTACGAACAATATTTGGTCATACTGTATTTACTAGGGTGTCCCGTTATAGCGTATAGTGTGTACTGCAAGCACTCGAAGAGTGGGACTCGGTCTCGCCGTGTATCTCCTCATCGCTGTCGCTGCTGTAGTCCTCCAGGTGCCCGTCGTGTTTTTTTTTTTGGTCCTCTGCTTGGAGCATTCGAAAATACAGCAAATGGGAACACGGCTTGAAAAGTTTGCTTTTCTTCTGCGTTAACACCGACCAATGCACCGTGTCCTGGTATCGTTTGGGCTCTCCCTCCCTTATCGTCTGCTTGTTGCAATATATCGCCTCTACTCATTTGGTCGCCCGCCACGACAAACGCAAACTTTCTAGAGGACAAGCATGGTGACTGAACAAATCGGCGTGCAATTCAAATTTATAATTTGATCGGCCTTTCGGAGGCTGTGCATCATCAGACCAACCACCGGCAGCACCCACGTGGCGAGCGGGGCTCGGCCCAACTTTATAACGCCTCCACAACCACAATGAAATCCTCGAATGTGTCGCCGTAGGTGTGTCCGCTCAAACGCGAGGGCTTTATTCCACAAACAATAGGTCAATTGTGGTCCGTTGAAAGGAGGGGGTGGATAATATTCAAAGATGAGAGTCATCAAACTACGCGTTCCCACTGGAAGGCTATTAATATTGATAGCATATCTGCCTCTAGAACCTACTGAAAGGCTATTAGGCTATTACTATTAGTAGCATATTTGCCTCTAGACTCTAGAATCTACGCAGCATTCTGCTATCCGCTAAAAGCACATCATAGCGCCCTGCTCTCCGCCAAGTATCTGCGCGCAAACGTGCGAATGGTCTCGCCGTCTAAGAAACCAACAGCATCGCTGGATTTGCTCCTACCGCCGCTGTTATTGTCGTCGCTCTCGATATCTCTTCTGCTGTCGGTGCTGCGGTCACTGCTTCTGTCGCGTACTGACCCCCCAACCTTACAATTGAAAACACCAGCACCATTACTATCATCGTGGTTTTGGTGACCAGCCTCGGCCAAGCAAACCATCTGCCCGGTAGGGCCACTAGGAGTACGTCCACAATCAGCATCGCCTGGCAACATGCCTCCTTTTTGGTTTACAGCCACCCCGAATGGTCCACCGCCCACCCCCCCCTCACTGACGAAGCGGCGGACTGCTGTTGCTGCACATCGACACGAAACGCTTAAGCTTGACAATGTAAGCTCGTTGTCCCCCACTATTGCGCCACCACCAATGGCCGCTTTGTCCCCTACAGGCCACGTCTTCCTTGAATCATTATCATCTTCTTGGTGGTGGTGGTGGTGGTCGCCTTCTTGTGCGCTTACGAGATCACCTTCTCTTATCTTCACGAGCTTTTCGGTGGGGGGGCATTCTCGCGTCGCGTGTTCTGGGGTCCCTGGCGCGGCCGAGGGCTTCTTAGATGGTGACCATTGATTGCAGTGAGCAAGAGAGAGTCGTAGGGAGGGCGAGGAAAATGTTTCATCGTGAGTTGTTAGCCACCTTCAGTGATCAATCAGTGAGCGATTGCGACAAATTAATGACGCTGAATAACCTTCTGGGTAATTGTTGAATGTACGCGATGTCCGAGAGGTGGCTTTGTTGAACAGTCTGGGATTGCGTAAGGGCAACAGGCATGTTTCTCCCGGAGCACTTCATGTGTGCCCGGGGGGTCTTTTTGCCCCGCCCCTCACCGCCCCCCCTGATGATTGGCAAACTTTATGTTTTGGGCTGACGATTTTCATGCGCGATTTGGACACACGTCTAGCCGAGCATTCGGAAGGGGCCTGAGTACATAATCGTACCCAGCGTACCTCGTCGTCCATGAGCTCCTGATTAATATCTGGAATCTGACTAGACTTTCGGTGTTTTTTAGGTGTGTTAATCGACACCAGGTTGTACTGAGGTCAAACGGTATCCGCACTGAAACTAGTATATAGTTTCTGGTATCCTGAGTGTTTGGGTTTTGGTGCTTGAGGCCATGATTTTAATATATGTCTCTGGTTTTAGGTGTCTGAGGTTCTGGCTTTAATACAGGCGGAATTACCGGGACAGGACGTTTGCAGTTACAGCCGGTACCGTTGAGAGGTTTCGATAATTCGATTTTGAAGTTGAGATTCAGTATTTGAAATTCATTTTTTCCCAGATTGAGACTATGAAATTGACACTTGAGGTTCTTGTTTTGGGTATTTACATTTTGCATTTCGAGTATGACCACCTGGTTTAGGGTTTTTGTGATTTTGACTTCGAATCACCGTGACATGATGAGCAAAACTGTATTATCTCGTTCACCTAGTAGGGAGGCTGTTGAATGTAAGAATCGTACGAAATGGTTATGCGTAACGGACTGGGAATACGCAGAGACTTCGGGAAGGTTTCTCCCGAGGACACTTGACATGTTCCTGAGAGTTTCCCGGTTATCCCCTCTATGCTTATTTGACCTCTCAAAGATCGATGTGCTACTCCATGTCTGCATGCGCCCCTTCTGTCTTGTCACCAAGCGTACCTCCCCGTAAACCCGTCTCGGCGCGGCCCATCAAATCGTCGTGTATGTTAGCAACAGTATCATAAATCAAGGAGTGTATGCACTGGGGTGGGGGAGCAGGGTAGGGTAGGTTATACTACGTGACCGCGACTATTACGGAGGAATATAGTTGATAGGACCCACGGTCCATACAAAAACCTATATATTTCCGTATTTATAGTAACAATATTTGGCCCTGTTAACTATATTCCTCCGTAATAGTGTCCACAACAAGGGTCGGCGAGCGCAAAGTTTCTGCGAGCTGAGTTCGGCGTAAACGTAATAATCACGTCGATAATAACAGCGGCAAAACGATCATCAACGTCAACACCATCAACAACCGCGACAGCAACAACAAGAACCACAAGAACAATTCAACATCAACAGCACTCCGTTTTATACATGCATAACAGTTGGGTTACTTTCAGGGGAGAGTGTTCGGAAATATCGCTCGATCTTGATCTGACCGCTTCTGCTTTTGACGAGCCCTCCTCCCGTAGCGTCCGTCCCATCGCAGTCCTGTCGTGAGGCGAGCACTCTGGCGGGTGCTTTAGGTTCTCCATCGCCGCCAAAGCTCCTATCCTCCCTATTAGCGAACGCCGAACGAATCTCTTGGAGCGGTTCAAACGCATCTTGCGGTAATGCCCCCCCCCCTGAAAAGGTAAGAAGGGGAATGGAAAATGGCGACTCGAGCAATCAAGGGACAAGGAACTCGAGCTCTCGCACGGTCAGACAATGATGCGGGGTGCGGCGTACGTTATTTACTGGTACTAAAGATGGCTCTGGATCACCCCCCAACGCAAGGTCGAAGCTGCACACTTAATAGTAACAGTAACTGAATGGAAGATTTTCCGCCGCTCGCCCGCCTAAAAAGTATTTGTTGTGTATTGTTTGCTATCTAAAGCTATCTGGTGTACAATACAGAACACCCACAGTAACATGCAGTCTGACTACGATAGTGGACGATGCCGCACGACCGACGAAATCTATAACACCCATGTACTTGAAAGTACCCAATATCGTCAGCAAATCTGAGCTACCGAAGCTTCAGCAGTACCGGTAGTATTAACCCTTGAGGCCTTTGAACTCACTAACGTTTCTTTGGCTCTAAGAACATGACTTTTAGCGACATACCTGTACCTCCATGTCGCTTTGAGCTCGAGAGTGTGCATTAGCAAACTCGATGAAAATCGACAGTCAGTGGGAACACTGAACGCTGAACCTTCTACGAGACAAGAATGAGGGCATGTACTGGGGCGAAGAAGGAAGGCCGCTGTAATCACCGATCACCCGGAAGGCCCTTGAGAAGGGCGTTGAGCGTTAAACCTCCTCAGAGTTGAGCCGGAAAATAAATTCGACAAGAAAAAAAACACGCACACACAGCGGTTCCATAAAACAGACAGTGTCCACACGAACGTGGTTAGCACCGGCGAACGAGCGCATGCCTCCAGCAACCACCTCACACGCACTGCAGCACTATAGGCCCACGAAAATGAACTAACGCCATACAAAATCCAGGGTCATACTTTGAGGGACGCTAATACATGCCTAGGATGGATTAAGAAAGTGTGCCCAGCGGCGAGCGCTACAATGAATCCTACTGGTATGCAACAGCCCATGTGCTCAAGATTGCTTGAGGTCAGTGCCACAGTAACCTTTCAAGCCTCGATCAAATTCACCATCCAACAAGGTTGAATTTGAAGCATTGGTTATGTTAGATGCTCTTTCCGGGCGGGCGCATGTCGTGCTTGGAGGGCTCTCATTCGCACTCTTACCTGAGAGTTCCGTTGTCGGCAAACACCATTCCAGCTCCTCCCGGCGCTTCTCGCCGACGATAAGCCGTTACCTTGACGTGTCTGTCGACGAATACCGCTCGCCACCGCCCTCAACTCATCCGAAAACGAAGGACCCTTGTCTTCCTTCCATGACGGATATATCACGAGACCCTTGACGGCTTTCTCTGAAGAACCACCGTCTTCGCTATCTGCATCTCTTTCTACACCATCCCGCGCCGCCAGAGGAGGCGTGCTTCTAGAGACAGCTCGAGCGGCGACGACTTCGCCACCGCTGCTAGCGCTTTTATCTCGTTGCCCGTCGGTGGTGGTGGTAGTTGTGCTCGGTTGCGTACCATCGAGAGCAAGCACGTAAACACTCGTTGTTAGTTCGTGCTTTGACCTCATCCTACCGTCCGCCAGCTTGGCGCTGATGTTGTCATTACACCCAGCAACGTTTGTTGGCGATGGTCTTCTTGCTGCCGCCAGCGCAGGGGCGGCTGCCACGGACTGATGATTGCCGCTCCGCCTCTTCGCTGAACGGCGGGTCACCGCACTGCTGGTGCTAGTGCTGATGGTACTGCTGGCGGAAATAATGGTATGCTGCCTACTGCACCCTCTTGTTGTTCCCGTTCGATGGCCGCCTTTGCCGGCTACGGGTAGCGCCGATAACTCCACCCCTGTCGCCTGATTGATTCCTGTTCCCGTCTGACCGCCGCCGATGCCGCCCCCGAGTGACGTCGATAACTCTGCCTCTGCTGTTTGATTGTTTTCTGACCAACAAGCACTATTGACATGTATTGTTGGAGGCGTTTTCAGCCGGGGGGATGGAGAACGACGAGGCGAGAAGGCCGGCGGTACACCCAGCCGCGCAATATAGCTCTCCAGGAGCGCAAACTCGGCATCACCATCGTCATTATCATCTTCTGACCCTTCGCTCGATGACACCGGCGGTGTGAAAAGAGTGCTTGGGCTCTCGGATGGAGCGACCGAGGAAATGCTTGCTTCGCATGCCAAAGGTCCTACAAGTGGATCCGCCAACGCCTCATCAGTAGAACTCCCTGAAGCTGCAAGGCTGTTATTTTTGTTGCTGTCCCGATCGCAGTCGCCCTTCCCGGTGAAAATACTACCGTCCCCCGACAGCGGTTCAGCTCGCCGCGTAACAACACCTCTACCAGGAGGAGGACGAGGAGGAGAAGGGGGGGAGGGGAGGAGAGGGGGAGGACAAGAAGGAGTTGCGACGGTGGGTTCGTCCACTTGATGATAGCCATGATGGGGGTCTTGCTCCGGACGAGGTAGTGGTGGGGGTTTTGCCTTCTGGGTAAGACACGCAGGGATCAGATTCACGGGCAAAGACGAAGGAAGCGCAGGGGGTCCACGCGTGACGACTGGGAGTGTGCTTGATAAGCTTGAATCTTGCACGGACACCAGCCGGGTGTGACTCTCGCCGGTGCCCTGTCGACGGTAAATACTATAATTGTTGTTGTCTCCGTGATTCGACGCCAACATATATTTTCTTCTTGGATCGTCCCCGCCGGCAGCAGCAACAGCGGTAGCAGCGTCAGCGCCGGATGACAATGATGATGATGATAATGAGGGAGACGATGATGATGGTGTTGTTTTGTGTTCCGAATCTTCGTCGAAAGAGTCCGTGTAGCTATGATCGTCGCCATCATTCCCAGCACCATCTTCGCAGGGAGAGGCCTCCACGCTCACCCCTTGCCTGTCCAAGAGAAATAGGAAAAGCATAAACACAACATAGCAAGGGACAAAACGGCATCGCTCGTTTCTTGAGCACCCAGCGGTCGAGCGACCTTTGCTCTTTTAACAAAATAGACACCACAAACATAGTGATACCACTGATATCACAGCAGTAGCTTGCTATAATAGTAAGGTGGATATCGACGGGCGTGAGGAATGCTGCAATCTTTCTGTGATGTGATGACCCCGCAGTATGATATACATTTTCAAAAATACATAGTAGAGGCTCCGAGATAAGCGAAAAATATTTGCAGTACGTACAAATATCAAGTTCTGGTATCGAAGACAACGAAAATCAGCCAATCAACCAATCATTGCTCGGGCTGGGCTGGATACCGGACCAAGATCTCCTTGCAGTGCGTGTTTCCTTGGGGGGCTGCCAGGATGCTAGTACATTGACGACGCCCAATAAAACAACGGAAACCCATCGAAACGAGTCCTCCGCGTAAAAAGGGGACATCACCACGCTTTCTTCACACTTTCAAATGTTACTCCTGAGTTGATTTGCCATCAGCCTGATCCAGACATTTCCTTTGAATCATGCCCAGGTTGAACGTATTGTTTAGCTATACATACTCGTATATGAACCAAATAACGACAAAACGAGCTTCCAGCAAGGTACCTCCAGCGGGGCCCTCCGGGAGCGCCTCCGGCGAGGGGCTATCACCAGCCAGGGAGAGGGGGGGGGGGGGGGCTGAGGCGAAGCCACGATCAG
>JBBMHQ010085707.1:0-11168 GCA_037834295.1 Postelsia palmaeformis | reverse complement strand
TAAAACAATTCCATACATACGGTAAATCAGATCCCGACGGTAGAATAGATAGATCCGTCGTATAAAACGAGCACGGTAGCGGTAACATCCCCGGTAGGTCCGTGTAAGCGGTAAAATAAGACGGATGCTTCTCAAACAGTTTTGGCAGAGGCCTGTGCTCTAGGTGAAGTGTGGCGTTGACAAAACATGCTATTGATAATACACTGACACCCCTTTACTACCGTTGTAGTCGCCCCGCGCCACGCTAAAATCTGCAGTACACTAGATACTACGGCCTAAAGACGTCTTGACGCGCTCAAAGTGAAAGCCCTCTGATGCTCTGATGTCTCACTAAACGCACCCGACACAAACGAGGCCATAGAAAAAGGCCTTGACGCGTCCGAAACGATCGGACTCCCTCGTATAATAATAAATTTGGTGAGTGACTAACCTCCCCACATACTGAAACCAATTTACCGAGGACCAAGTAGGCCTTGACCGCGGCCAGAAAGACGCCTTCGGCGCGACTGACCGCCCCCACACTGAAGGCGGTACACTCAAGGCCAAAAGAGGCGTTGACTCGTCAAAAAGAGACCCCTCTGGTATGTGACCGCCCCCATACTGAAACCAGCAGAAAAAAACAAAATAGCCCGTTTACGCGTAAAAAAATACCCCTTTGGTGTGTGACGGACCGTCCCCACACCAAAACCAGTAAACTACGGCCGAGGTAGTTCTTGACGCGTCAATAAGGATACCTATGGTGTGTGGCTGATCACCCCCACGCTAAAACCAGTGTAGTACGGCCGAAATAGTCCTTGACGCATAAAAAAGACCGCTTTTTTACCCTTTGACTGACCGCCGCCGGGCGACTCTAACAGCGGTACAATACGACCGAAAGAGGTATTCACGCCTGAAAAAGAAAACGGCCTCCTAGTAAATGAGTACAGCAATAGGCATCTTCAGTGTCTGACTGACTGTCTCCCTCAAGAATGAAATTGTACGACTCTGTACCTCAGTATAGTGATGATTTGTACAGTATACTATTAATAATGCGAGCATCTAATCGTCAAGAAGGCCACTAAAACGGTCTCCCTATTTTGATATTCATAGCGTCCCTTGGTTGTGTGACTGACCTCCATGGTGCACTTTTCGTGAAGAGCTTCGATGGCGGAGATGGCGGCGCTTCGAGTCGAGAACTTCACGAAAGCACATCCTTTCGGGGTACCGTCCGGGTTGCGCATGCAGTAGATCTGACAAAACAAAAGGACACAAGGAGAGGGAGTCGCTCACGGAAGTTCCAAGAGCAAAAATGACACGCAAAAGGCCGGGACGCAGGCAAGCAAAACAAAAACGACAACCCGTGACCAGTGTGCATCACGAAAGGGAACGCAGTCACAAGACAGAAAGGGAACACGATTCCGAGGGCAAAACACGCAAGCAAGCAGTTATGCTGGCCGGCCCTGAGCAAATGCTACAGCAGCCAGCAGGAACGTCCAGCACTAGCTACGCAATACGTACTGTAGTTACTGCTGCCGCTGTACCAGGTATGCCTTTTCGAATAACAACAAAATCGCTTGCCGAACCACTGACGAGCCCGCCAGGCAAAAAGATGTACAACTCCGCAAAAATTATGGCACAAAACCAACCGAGATAGAAAACCACGGCACGCAATCGAAAGAAATGGCAGATTGCAGCACCTAACCAACACGTAACACCAAGCACTGCAGTGTAATAGCCAATGACAGCGGAATACCTGGTAAAGTAAACCAAGTACTGCTGTAGTCGCCGACTTATTCCTGTACCCTTTATATCCCTTTTAGTGCTGTTAGTACCGCAGCTCCGTTTTGGGGGCACATTGCTTGGAATTAGAGTTATTTGTCCCCACAATGAGACTGCGCTTGCAAAAGGTTAAAGTGAGCCTTTTTAGAACTGCTGTTTCGTTTGGGAGATAATTACCTAGGATTTGACCGGTCTGAACCCAAAACAGGACTGCAGCCTAAGAGGTAAAAGTAAACCCTGCAAGACTGCTGCTGTCCCGTCTTGGGGAGACAGCCCTCTAGGCCTGCAGCCCCGATCTGGGTACAAACCACTTGGAATTAGACGGGTTTGTCCCGAAATTGGGACTGCGGTACTGAAGGGGTGACTTGGCGCAGGGGTGCGGTCGTTTTTCTCAGCGTTTGGTTCTTCGAATGGGAAGGTTGACGATACCGAACAACCAATACTGAATAACCAAGCTTCTTTCGGAAATATCTGATGAGAGACTTCCGAAAAACCGAACTTCGACCTCAACACCCTTAGCGCTCTTGACCGTTTTATATAGGGCTGTTCAGTACTGCAGTCTTAGAGTCAGGGGACACCCTCCTAGCAATTCGAGCGTTTTGTTACCAGAAGCGGGAGTGCAGTCAAAATGATCAATGTCAATATCAATGTAACTGAGAAACGATTATAAGGTGCGAACCGATTTGATGAATGTCTGACACTATTATTAATAGTAGCTCCCTCCCATGAAATCCTGCGTGAAGTCACATAACAGACTAACAGGCTGTAACTACTAACAGCAGTAGTACGATGCATCTCTAAGGGAGAAACCAAAGAAGTACCAAGTAGTGCGCACGGCAGTATTATACCGGTCCGTGAGGGAAACGGTACTATCAATAACGAGCTGTGGAATACCATCCCGCATCACTTGCGACCAAATAACACCAGGAGCATATCCATGGTAATATAGGTACACTCAAAGAAAACGAAAGAAAAAAAGGGGAAGTAAAGGCACCAAGAGGGAAAAGAAAGAAGAATGAAATAATTTGAAAAGGAGGAAAAATAAAAGAAGGGAAACCGAAGCAAACATGCGCTAGGGCATGAGGGGGCAGGCCGAGTCCCGAGGACAAGGTTGCTGTTTCCTGGTGGTCAGTCAACTAACCGTGATAGGAATTACTCCGGAGTATATAGTAATATGAATATTACTAGAGCATAGTACTCGCAGGGGGAATGTGTTTCAAGCAGGTGGGTGTGTTCTTCACATAAAACGTTCTTTCTACCCATCGACATCCAACACAACCAGTGCCCGTGCCGATTTTCCAATCCCATCAATATTAATGGAAGAAATACAAGTTATGTGCACAAAACTACGCCACAGCAGAGATATGCAGTATACTGCTGTCTTCTTTGTTTTCTTTCTTTCGTTTCTCTATTTCATAGAATGTGCATGTTGAGCATGTCGTGTCCAGTATTATGGTCTGGCATTGTGCTGTGCTTACCGCATTCATGGTAACGTAGTATCTCTGTGGCGTAGTTTTGCGACCACAGAGCTTGTACGAGTACGTTCTCTCTAGGATTGAAGAATCGGTACGAACACTGGTTGTGCTGGATGTTGACGGGTAGAAAGAACAGGAACAAACACAAAGCAGAGATACTGCTGTTAATAGTCATGCGGTATAGGAGTGTGTGGGCCCTTCACTTCACCATTTTAGTTATTAAATAGTACCCCAGTCCCGTTTGAGGGACAAACCACATGGAATGATAATGGTTTGCCCCCAAATCGGGACTGCGGTACTCAAGGGGTTAAACCGTTCTTTCTACCCGTCGAAATCTAGCACAACCAATGTTGTGACCACAGAACTCGTATCTCTTCTAGGATTGAAGAATCGGCACGGACACTGGTTGTGCTGGATGTCGATGGGTAGAAAGAACGCTTACGTGTGAAGAACGTGCACACAACCAATGTATGTCCATGCCGATTCTTCAATCCTGGTGAGATACAAGTTCTGTGGTCACAAAATTACGCCACAGAGATACTGCTGTACTACGTTGCTAAGTACCTGGTGTGCAGTAAGAATAGGAGTAGACGATGCCGATGCCATGTCATCTCACTGGATACCTGGTATGACGGGCAAGACATATACATTATATTCTACTCAAGAGACAAAACGAAACAAAACCAAAAACAAATCGAAACAAGAGAAGAAAAAAAAAAAAAAAAAACTGTCGTACTCACCGCAGGAGAAATGGCAGTAGGCCCTCGAGAAGCACGAGCTAAGAGAAAGAAGAGAAAAATAGGGAACGGAATGCCATGTCATCGTACATACGACAGGCACGACATACACATTCTATGGAAGAGAGAAAGACGAAATAACGAGAAAAAAAACGAAAGGACGCAGGAAAAAAAAAGAGAAAAGGGAACTACTGCTGCACTGTATTACAGCAGTGATCAGAACCGAAGATAAGGTTAGATGTTATATTATAGGCGGACTACGGTTTTGGGATCCATCGTGATACCACCAACTGCTGTACCTGGTACTTTTTATATTTACGCCCCCGGGTTGGCAAAGACACTGCCGTGTAAAACATGACGCTCACTATGTCAGCTACAGTAGACAACCAGGGTACCGCTCTATCGGCGGTCGGTCACAGCCGGCGATCGACTTATCGTACAACTATTAATAGTAGCAGTGTTATTAAATCATTTGCGCGGAATGGAGAACCTTTACTCCGCACACGGGGAATAATCGCATCACGTAGTGTTTATGGCAAGGCATCTACGAGTCAGTTACATCCAGTAGTACTCCCATGGCTGTCTCTGGAAGTGGCTGTGGCCACAGATGGCAGCTTCAATCAACTCATTAAAGCTGTCATCCACGTGCAAGTTGCCTCACAAGCGGTTTTCCGTAGGATGCAGCTCACCCTCTCATACTCGCCAAACAACTTGCACCAGTGCAAGGTGTGCCTGGTCAGTGAAAACCCGACGTGCTCAGGCTCCGTCCCGGCATCGTAGGGAGCGAGGGTACATCGTTATATTTAGATATGGTCATACGACCACAGCCATGCGTGAAAACCCGACGTGCTCCGTCTCGGCATTGTAGGAATGCGAGGGTATATGGATGGTCATATCATACGACTACATCGATGCGTGAAAATCCGACATGCTTCGTCCCGGCATTGTAGGGATGCGAGGGTCTATGGCCATACGAATACGGCAATGCGTGAAACCCGACGTGCTCCGGCTCCGTCCCGGCATTGTCGGGATGCGAGGTAATATGATCATGCGCCTACAGCCATGACTGAAAACCCGCGACGCCCTCCGTTCCGGTAGTGTAGGGATGCAAGGGTATACGGTCATACGACTACCTACAGCCATGTATTATACTCGTATCGAGTGCATCCCCCTGCCCTCCCGTCATGGAGGAGAGGAGCGGTGTGCCACCTCGCGACGGGCAATCCAGATGGTCTTACATCTGTACGATGTCATATGTTACTGCTGTACTGGTGTGCAATGATCCTATACTAATCCCGAGGAGTTTTTTCTCGTGAGAGTGCTATCCAACCGAAAGTTTTCAACCGGAGGATATATCCTTATTATTCAAGACAGCGGCGTCGTATTAATAGTCATGTGCGAATGTGTGTTGATTTACATTGAACTACTCTCACATTGCAGCACACACAGTGTCCGTGCCGATCCACAGTTCAGTGTGACAGCAGTAGATAAACGGTTTAATGTCAACCCTTTCAGGATTGCCCTTCTGTTTAGGGTACAAACTATTTATAATTGGACTGGGATGTCCCCAAAAGGGGACTGCAGTCCTAAAAGGAGTAAGAAAAGGCAGACACATTCGAGCTCCGTGGTATCAGACTGCGACACAGAAGACTGCAGCGGTCGGCACGTTGAACTGCACTGCCTGTACAAGCAGAGGAGGCAATGCAATTTCATGAGTCATGCTGGATACGACAGGCACGGCGTATGTACATCTGACATGCTATTAATAGCAATTCAGATGCGTCAAAAGAGGAAAAAAAATCGTCGCTGCTGTATCCCTTTTCGAACCGCACCCCCTATTGACTACCTGGTACTGTACTATTGACTACTACTACTGTGCGTGTTTATCAGGGATTAAACACATGCGGGTAGAGCGAGCCATCTCCGAAGTGGTAAAATTGGAAAAACTACGTATGAATACTAAGGACCGTCCGTAAATATAAGGGCGGTTTGGAGATTACATGAACTTCCCAAAGTTCCTTACATTCTCGGACATACATAATCGTTCACCGGCACACCGAAGATAGCACGTACAAGGTAGAAAGTAGAGTGGTGTCTGGTGTCGTACGCTTCAGATTTCAGAGACCAAAGATGACGATGACGTTCCTGATATTGATAGATATTCGAAAGAACATACTCGCTGGATGTCGTCGGGTAGAAATAATGGTTTAACGTGAAGAACACACACATACACACATTCATACAAAGCTGTGAAACCCTGAAATCATTTCTTCCAACCATCATTTTGGCAAGCTTGGAGTGATACTCCGATAGCCCCCGTGCAATATACCGGGGTGTATACCTGGTGGGCGGTAGGTTTTAGAATGGTGATAATGATGACGCTGCTGTGCGTGTTGTCTTCACATTGACCCTTATGAAACTGATCGTTGAGACAAACCCCTCAAATTTCAAGTAGTTTATCCCGAAAACGGGACTGCGGTTCTAATCCGTTTGTTCTACCCTCAACTATGACCAAAGTAGATAGGACCAAATATTGTTGGTAAAATAGCGAAATATAAAGGTTCTTGTTTGTACCGTAGGTCCTATTGAGTACTTACTACAGTATATGCCCCGTAATAGACCTTCTGCTGTATTAATAGTACCCGTCCCCATCTTACTTATCCTCCGAGTACAGAGATACACGTATTTGCTGACGAGTACAGAGATACACGTTTGGTGCAGTTCTGAGTCTGTGGGACAGAAAAAATCGAGAACGAAAATAGTCGCAAGTGAATGGGTAAGGTGAGCGAAATGCGAACGTACCAGGTACGAGAACATGACACATAACACAAGATTCTAATGGACCATGAACGAAAAACCAAAGTACGGAACAAAATAGTTATGGCATGATGATGACGTTGCAAGTTTTAGTGATAGTGGTTGGTGACGATGATGACGACGACGATCGGAAGATGACGCCGATGATGACGACGACTATAATAATCATGATGATAAAAAAAAAACACCACCACAACCACGACCATGACGACCATGATGAATATCACAAGAAAAAACAGCTGTTAATACAGCAGTAGTCCTACAGCAGCAGCAGTATTGATAGTAGTAGTAGCAGTAGTGGTAGTATTAATAGTAGTAGTAGCAGTAGTAGTAGTGGTAGTAGTACAGCCGCAGCCCACGCGAAAGTATTGTATTCGCAGGCGCCCGAGGAAACCAGCATTACTGTCTGTCATGAGCTGCTCCAAGAGTGCAAGAGTTGGCACAATGAGCGGTGAGGTCCTGGGATCAGGGTGGCTATTAATAGTGGGCCTCTGGCGGTTCCTCTGGAGTGGTGATTTTATTCAGCACGGACAGCGTGCCAGATAGGAAGGGCCCACACTGCAACAGCGGATTCTAAAGGACAAAGCGGAAGCGGGGTGTGCTTGCACGATTTCTTTTCCTCAAGCGCCTGCAGTGCTATTTTCCTTGGAGTCCATGCCCCGTCAGCAGCGTTACGAGTACGACAACAATCGCGGGCTCTTCGTTGAGCACGGACGAGAAAAGGGTCCGAACCCCATTCACATGACGCCCCCAAACAATATTGCAACTGGCGATTGCTCACGAGGTAAATCTGGTGAGAAACTACCGGTAGCCAACAACCACCACATAATAACACCAGTAGATGCATTACGTTCGACAACAGATACAACCAGCAATACGAGTATCCAACAGAAACAAACAAACGGCGTATTACGTGCACGTGGGCGTATTACGTGAACGAGCTCGATATTACCACTACCGTCAGGCCCAGCCTGCAACGATCGATAGGACTGACCTCTGTGATCTCTCCGAAGCCAGAAAATACCTCCGTGAGCGTCATGTCGTCGGCATCGTGCGGCAGCATTCCCACGAAGAGTTTGTTTTCGCGGTCCACGGGGGCGACGCGGGCGTTAGGTCCTGCCGTACCACCAAACACCAACACATGACGCGGTACCACACCATCCCATAACATCGTAGCATAGCGCATGAGAGGAAGACGGCCGTGTCGGAAAACATCGGCACAGAACGCGGAGCGAGCGAAGGCAAACGGGGTCGACGGGTTACTGGCGCTGGACAAGGCATCACACGCAGGCGATGGACGTTGCAACGCGTGTTACTAACTAACGTGGGACGACACAAACACGCCGTAGAATATTATACAGTATGCACCGTATGTACAGCACAACGCTTCACACAGTGGCGAAACACTGCCGAAGCACAACACTTCGGAAGCGTGCAGCGGCCCAAGAGAGGGGCTGCATGCATTTTTGCGTCCAAAACAATGCCATCGAGACTGGGCTCCTCAACAGGGGTGCTAACCAACGCCTCTGGATCCCATGCATACATTCTCAAGACCTTTCGTCGGATACCTAGCCCATCGTCACATTCCGTATCGGGATTAGCTTAAAAGTCTTGGCATTTCCCCCTCAAGACAGTTGTTGGATGATTTACAGAGGAGCCGCATGTAAAATAGGCGTTACGTGCTCGTACCGGAGCGTAACACCGTGACATGGCCGCCACCGTCGAGTAAAAAAAACGTAGCGTTAACACACAAGCACACAACGCGGAGCAAGCAAAATCAAAGGCGAGGCACAAGGCGTCATCCACCGCCAACAGGCGTTGCATTGTCGTGTACAGGGCTGAACGGCACGCCGTCGTTACGTCGCACTCTTATCGACCCCGAGACATGATAAGGAAACATCAAAAACTGCGTGTGGGGGTGTATGCACCCGACAAGATGCGTGACTTAACTGTCTCCTCTCCTCTCAACTCAGGACTAGTCTAAGCGTCAGTCAACACCACGAACTGGAGACGGCAGACAAGGTAACAAGGTACCAGGCGGACTAGTAGGGACAACTTGGCAATGCTACTCGTGCAACAAACTGCTGCGGCTACCTGGAGCCTGGAGGGTGCTTTGTGCCTCGCTGGCCTGTTACTTTCCCTTGGTTCCCAGTCTTCCTTTCTGTAAAAGTACTCCTGGTGTTTTCTTCTTTTCTCTTTCTTCCGCTCGTTATTTTTAACCCTCCTAAAACTGCAGTCCCGTTTAGGTGACAGCACACTGGTAATTAGGCTGGTATGTCCCCAAAAGAGAAATACAGTACGACAAAATAAGTCAAGTGCTTGCCACATCCCCTGCGGAGAGGCACGACAGTTCTTTCTTCCCTTTTTTTATTTGTTTCTTTCATTTTCTCTCTTTGGTAGAATGTGTATGTCGTGCCTGCCATATCCAGTATGACTACGTTGCACTGACTCCTTTGCTCACCTGGTATTGCATATGTAATATCTAACAACGTAGCATCTCTGTGTGATCGCAGAACCTATACCTCTCTATTAATACGATTGAAGAATCGGCACGGACACTGGTTGTGCTGGATGTAGACGGGTAAAAATAAAGGTTTAATGTGAAGAACACAGGACACACACCGTTTGGATACGACTGACGACACTCCAAGTGTCCTTACATGTCCGTGCAGAGCGAAGGACAACAAGCTTCGACCCACAGAGGGAAACTATCTGGTGGACTACTCGTATATGCAGTAGGTTGTGCACAAGCACCAAGGTATACTTCAAGAGAGTTGAGAGCGATCGTTTTTCGGAGCTCGATTTTTACAGAGGGGAAAGGTTAAGGTTGCCAACATCGAATAACAGCATCAACCCTTGTACTGCCGCAGTCCTGTTTTACAACCCCGCAAAATTTCAAGTAGTTTGTTCCAAAACGGGACTGCAGATCTAAACGGGTGGAGGGGTTTTCGGCAAAAATCTGGTCCACGAGCCTTCCGAAAAGGGAATGCTCGAGTTCAGCACCCTTACCCTTCTATGAATAGGACTGCGGTCTATTTACATCAGTTTTGAGGATAAATTACTTTGAATTTGAGTGGGATGTCCCGAGAACGGGGCCGCATTTCGTAGAGGGCTGGTTGAAGAGAAAACTGTCAATACCGCTGAAAAAAAGAGTGCACTGCCATGCGAACTCAACGCTCTCTCGTACATGGTGTAGGTCAATGACCATCTCAACATCTCAAAACACCGGCACGGCCTAAAAGTACGGCCATTTCGAACACCGCGGTCTCTTCTCCTTCGGGATTAATATATTATATTTAGTGCAGGAGAGCGGTCAGTCAAGAGGGTCAGCCCGCGGTCTCCTCCTTCGGGCTTAATATGATAGTTTTCGTGTGGGAGAGCGGTCAGTCAAGGGGTCAAATCGCGGGCTCTTCTTTCAGGTTTAATATACGTGTTTTGGTGTAGGAGAGCGGTCAGTCAAGGAGTCCAACGTAGGTTCCCTGGCATATTTAACGACCATCGCCTCGTCATCACCAAAGGCCGACTAGTTGTTCAAGTGACCGACACATTACTTAACTGGTTGATCTATCGATTGATTGATTCTATTGATCGGTTGAAAAAATCAAGAACGTAAACATGGATGGACAGATGAAATGGGGGCATAACAGGTTGGATTGATTCATAAACGAAACAATTTTTGTACCATGGACGCGTGGCTGACGGGACAGTAATGTGGTGCGGGAGCATTCGTATGCATCGATGGGTGACTTCCATGCACTTATGGATGCATGGATGGATATATTCAGCAGTAGATAGAATTGACAGTGCAATCCTTCAAGGGCAAAAAACAGACTCGTTTTGGGGACGAACCAATCAATTTTCGAGTGGCTTTTCCCCGACGTGACTGCAGTCCTGGAAGCTAACGCAACAAAACAACATTCATTGACAACTGGTGGCAGACCGGATGAAAAATAACGATAGGTAGGTGGGCGGATGCCAGGTACATCGATAAATTAGCGAATGTATTGAGTGGATCGAAAGGCGAAAGCTCAAGCTCACCCAGTCGGTCGTCTCCCATCTGAGAATCCGCCGGTCTTACTTGTACAGGGTTGTGAGCCTGTAAGCAAGCGTCAGGGTGGGGGCGAGAGGGCGCGCGTCCACGACGTGCAAAATTAAGTCAGCCGGGGGCGCACATATGACAAGAAAAGGATATAATCTTTTGACTCAAGCAGGGACATATACGTAAGCTTTCAAGTATTTCTTGTTACTACTGCCATCGAAGCAATTACATCCAAAATCTTGCAGAACATCACTAACTCTCACAGGAACTCACAAGACCTGACAGCATCTAAAAGTCATACAGCAGCAGCAGCAGCCGCAGCCGCGAAGGGAGCAAAGCAAA
>JBBMHQ010085674.1:0-11169 GCA_037834295.1 Postelsia palmaeformis | reverse complement strand
ACAGCGTGCACCGGCATCCGAGGAGCCGCTTGCCAGAGCATCATCTTCTGAGAGGCCTGCTCCGTTCGTCAGTCGGAAGCTGGGCAGCTTTGAGAAGATGCTCACTCAGACAAGAGACGGGTTCGGTCCCGCGGAGGAGGGTGTACGGACCCTTCTTACGCCGCATGTATGGGTGAGCAGAACATTCCTTTGATAAAGATCGGCTTCTATTTCGGAACATGATCGAGCAGAGTTGTGTATTGTCCTGGGACAAAGCCGGCGTCCCCGGTAGCTTGATAGGTAGTCCGCGCGCCTATCAAGATCAGTTTCGGAGGTTCGAGTCTCACCGAGTGCATGCTCAGAGAGGCTTTTTCCTTCATAAAAGAAATTGATTAGCGGAAAGCGCGAGATCGTGAGTTAGCTGAATTTCGATGGAAATCGACGAGCAGTGGGAATGCTGAACCCTATGCGCGATTAAAAAAAAACAAAGGCATGTACCGGGGGGGAGAAGGGCAGACACCTGTGACCACTGCTTGTCCAGAAGGGCGTCGAGGGTAACACCTCCTACGAACTAGGCTGGAAGGTGAAAGTGATCGGGCCTGTAGTAGGTGATATTCTCATTTATTTCATACTCCGATCAGAAATCACCAGTGCGCCACTCCTCTCAAACGTGCTTTACCAACGCATGGTGCATGGTAGGCCAAGTCGTTTTAGGTAGCTTTGAGTCACCGGCGTGCATGTACGCAGCACCGTTGCCCCACTACGGCCCGGTGTATTTCGATTCAGCAGCGCGCCCATCGGAGGGACCGCACCGGGGGTGCGCCAAAATAGAAGAACGGCATGGTTTAATTGTGTTTCCGCACCCCCATCGGAGAGAACGCACCCATCGGAGAGATAGCACCAGGGTGCGATAAAAACACACAACGTAGAACCATTTAAAAACGCGATCACACCCGGTGCGAACCTTCGCATGATTACGGTATATAGTGCTTGCGGGCATCCTTGCTTCCAGCTTTCTAACTGAAGCAGTACTCGTACGAGCAGTCTACCTGGTGCAGACTGCTGTAGAGTGTATAGTACAGAAGCAGTACCACAGGTATACCATACTCGTGCGATTGGTCTACCTGGCGTAACACCGCTCCCTTTTTGCTCTCTGCAGTTTTGCAACAGTCGGTGTTGTGGTGTTTCCGCCACATGTTTACAGGGAGGGTCTGCTGGTCCTTGGGGTGTGGTGGGTGTCTTGTTTGTTGTATACCACCACAGTAAGGTACCGTTTGCACATCCAGAGTATACGAGACTCTCCCAACTCGACTGCATGTATTGGTGATAACAGTGTGTAAGTGTGGGCGTAAACGCACTGTGTAGGGCGTCATGTTTTGTGTTGTAGTAAATTTATGCCGTGCCTGATGAGTATTAGATACCTGATACTGTTACGTGTTCATCAAGAATTCGCGATGCCACAGCACGAAGGGTAGCGAAGTGCTATCAGCACAACACACAGAGTGTTTCTCCTCTCATCATCGCACGCCAACACTCGATCCCTCCACCCCTCCGCAGGCAGCTGTGATCGACGGTGAACTCTCGAGGAGTTCCCTCAAGAGAGGCGTGGAGGCTGTCCTCGCGCGACACCCCATGCTGCGCGCCTGTATCCGCACACCCGACGGCCCTAAAGAACCGCTGATCAACATCCTGGGAGAGGAGAGAGAAGACGGGGATCCCCTATTCTTCTGCGAGTCCGAGTGCGAATCCTTGGGCGCGCTTGCTGAACGAGTTCTCGCAGCTGAGCAAGCCGAGATCGACGGCGAGGACAATTTCAATATCGAGTGGCAGGGACGCCTTGAGGGAAACCTCGACAACGCGCGATTGCCAGTTTCCGCGGGTCCCAATTGGCGCCTCGAGACCATCCGCCTTTCTGGGAAGCACCGCACCGCTGTCGTGTGCACCATGAACCACGCTCTCGAGGACCAGAGGAGCTCCAACCTGATGCTGAAAGGGATTTTGGAGGCCGCGGCTGGCACAGATGCCCCGCTGTCGTCCGAGAAGACTCCCTGGTTCGATCTCCCCCCTAGCATGGAAGCGGCCTTGGTCGAAGGGGAGCAGTTCCGGCGGAACACTCTAGGGTACATGTGGGACCAGGTTACTGCGGCGATTGCGCAGCCGAAGGTGTTGCCCGACGGCCTGCCGCCTGTGGAGCAGAGGGGTGAGGGGGGCGACGATGGGCCGTTTGGCGTAGCCAGTCGCAAGTCATCTTGCGAGTTTTCTTCGCTGCCGGAAGCGGAGGTGGCGGCAATGCTGCAGGCATGCAGGTGCGAGCGTGCGGCGAATCGCGGAGCCCGGAGGAGGGGTGTGAGTTTGAACATTTTTTGCTTTCAACATGGATGGGTGCTGTCGTTTGGGAAAAACCTACAGTTCTGCCCTTTTTCCTATTTTAATTTCAGGGGAAAAGCCAACAGCAGATACACCTGTTTCATTTTGCCCAGACCAGGTACATACTGAAACCAAGAAGAGAATATATGCCACCCAGACGGTGTTTTTGGCCATGAGAAAAAACATGCATTTTGTTTCGCCTGGACAGTGCACGTGCGGCCTTCAAATCTGAAAAATCCAAATATTCGGATGTAACTGCTGTGATCATTTCGTAATCACGCCCACTCGTGCTGTATAGCCACTTCGTTGGTATACAAATATAGCTAATAATGAGGCGAGCGAGCGAAGCGAGCCTTTTTTTCCTTGGTTTTCCAAGGAAAAAAAAGCCTCTTCATAACGGATCGTACGAGGGTAGGGTGCCTTGATATGAGTTTCTGTGTAGGTTTGTGTGTGTTAATCAACATTGGTTTTGGGCCACCTTTGACCACCACGCTCGACGCATACGTCACCAATTCTAGTCCCGGCGAGTTCTGTGCATGCACATACACGAAAGACACTTTCTCGTGCTGGTGTGGTGAGAAGTCGTTCACAGTTGGTCGAGCTAGGTGCGGCAACGTGCGTAGGCACATGTCTATGCTGGAACATGTTTGAAATACAAAATCGTAACGGATTTTTTGTACCTGCCAACAGCAGGCAGGCTGTTGTGCCTGTCCACAGCACGCAGTCTGCGTGGCCACAGGAGAGGCAGCCTGTATGCCTCTCCACCCCAGGCGGACTGGGCCTATCCACAGCAGGTAGCTTGAGCCTGTCCGCAGTAGTCCACAGCTGGCAGACTGGGCCTGTCCACGGCAGGCAGACTGGGTCTGTCTGTCCCCAGCAGGCAGAGACGGCTTTTGATTCTTGAGCTCTTCTACCTAAAATATCTAACGGAACCCAACTATGAGTACTCAAATTGTGCAGACTGCTGTTCAGCTACGTTCGGGCCGTGTCCCCAAGACATCCTGGGGGTGGTATTGTCAGGCTCACCTTCCTACTGATGAGGGGTCGCAGGAGCAGGAGAAGATCTGCTGTAGATGTTGTACAACAATATCAACAGTAGTAGCGGTGGCACCTACTACGAGTTGTTGGCCAAAATACATGTACCAGGTATAATGCCAGGCTGTAGATTTTTCGTCTTCAAATTATATGAAGTGTGGAATCAGGAAGCACACACAACAACATCGAGTATGAGCACAAGCCGAGCGTACAGCGACGCTGACCCTGGCCTCGTGTGCCCTGCTGCTACTGCTGATGCTGCTACTGTTATGCAACAGCAGACGCACTGCTGCTGTAAATGTCGTACATCAGTACGAGTAGTGGTGGCACCTGCTACGATAAGCTCTTGTTGTTGGACATGCCACCATGTTGTAAATTTTTCGTCTCCAAAATAATATGCCGTCTTTCGAGGTGGGAAGCAGGAAACATAGTATTTAAAAAACGAGTATGTACGTGTATGTACGCGTACAAAGGGTGCAAGGGTTAGACCGACAAGCCGAGCGTACAGCGACGATGACCCTGACCTCGTGTGTCCTACTGCTACTGGTGCTGCTGTTATGCTACGGGAGACGCACTTCTGCTGTAGATGTCGTACATCAATCAGTACGAGCAGTGGTGGCACCTGCTGTGTACGAGAAAGAAGCTCTTTCTGGACAAAACATGTGAAATGCAGATATTTCGCCCTCAAATTACTATTGTGCTGAATTTCAACCAGCAAGCACTGTTTTTCATATATTAAGAGCATAAGAGGCCAAGAACATTTACGATATTGAGATTCACCCACGACGGCGTACGGTAGTCCGTAGACGTTCGTTCGTGTTCGTTCAGCACAATTATGCAGAATAAACCGTATCCGCTCAGCATGATGCATCGCAGATATGACTACTGTAGGTTTTACTGAGGTTGCGCCTCATTACCACCGATTACTAGTAGTGAGCCTAATCTGAGGTTGAACTGCTCCTATCCGTGTCATTCCAGCAAGCAGCAGCAGTATATATATATGAGAAGATATCTCGGGCGCCGGAGCAAGAGTACTTCATCTGGCGCCCACCCCCGTTGCCAGCTTTGAAACTTCGATCATCCTCGAGGGACCTCACATATACAGCGGCACGAAGTTCCTGTGCCGTACCAGCAACTGAGCCTACCTCGACGCGGGGTGGGGAAGACGAACTGTCGTCTATGCCAATCGTGCTGTATACGAGTATATGTCATGTATGTCGATGTGACGGATCGTGGTGTGGTGAAGTGTTCTTGGAGGGGGAATAGGGCGACAGTGTATGGCCTCTGACTGGCTCAAAACCAGACGAAAGCGATTGAACGCGATACAAAGTAGACAAATTCTTGTGTACCTAGCCCATTTTACGCCAAAAACAGGTGCGGTGTGAGGCTGGCCCATCGCAGGGCTCTTAGCATGTGATGTTTACTTGGCTTTAGTGTTTACCTACTTTTGGACCAAAGTGGACCAGGTGTTCCTCTTTTTGGCTAAAACCCATCTACCCACCTCCCTTTTTTTTATTTCTTACACTAGTAGTAGGGTTTACGTTTCAGAAGGTGTGCGTGACAACGCTGCCGGCATGAACACCTGAACTATATGAGTGTCTGTTCAACTTTGCGGCCTCTGTCCCCATTGCCGTGGCCCCGCTTGGGCTTGTTCTTTATCTGCTCTCGCGACGGCTATCCTTCCACGCAGTTTATTTTGTTGTCAAATATGTGTTTTACCAGACGACGCTACTTCCGTATCTCACGTTTTTTTTCGGCGAGCAGAGAGCGTGGGCAGACCCTGTCGGGAGCCTTGAGCGCCGCCTGCCTAATGGCGTGCAGCGACGTTGCCCCAGCCCAGGGAAGCACCAACGCGAACCGCTACAAGTTTCTCATGGCCGTAGACCTCCGACGTTTCGGCATTGGAGAGCATGCAGACAGTGATGACTGGACGGGGGGCACAGTGGCGTGCGCGGGAGGGGCGATCGACTACGTAGTTAAGGTGGCGTCCGGGAGCGGTGCGAGGCTGACGGGACAGGGCGGTGATGCGGCCGCGGAGAAGACACTGGATGAGTTCTGGAGGCTTGCCAAGCGCTGCAAGACTGCGACGCGCGACATGGTGGAGAAGGAAACTCTCAGGTGGGTCAGCAGCTTGGATGCGCGTCGTTGAACTTCACGTTGGCGCCCTCGCCACACCAGTGATCATATATGACGTTCGAGTGTAGCGTGCCGCTTTTGTTCCAGTTGGTGGCTCGGCAAGTGTCGGCCTCAGTGCGATCCCAATCAACCCTCGTCGCCGCCCGCCTGAGCTGTGTGACCGTTTTTGGTCAGAAAGTACTCGGGACAAGGTTGCACGTGCAATATTGCAATGAAATCGCGAAGTGAGAAATTCGCCCATTACGTACATACATAGTCAAGCCGGCGTCCCCGGTGGCTTGATAGGTAGTCCGCGCGCCTATCAAGATCAACTTCGGGGGTTCAAGTCCCACCGAGTGCATGCTCAGGGCCTTTTTCTTCCATAAAAAAAATTGATTAGCGGAAAGCGCGAGAGCGTGAGTTAGCTAAAATTCGATGAAAATCGACGAGCAGTGGGAATGCTGAACCCTATGCGCGACAAAAAATAAAGGCACGTACCGGGGGGCGGAAGGGTAGACACCTGTGACCACGGCCTGTCTAGAAGGGCGTCGAGGGTAAAACCTCCTACGAACTAGGCTGGAATGTGAAAACGACAATAAAAAATAGAATTAAAATTAAAAATAGTCTACCAGATACCCGGTGGCTTGATGGGTAGTCCGCGCGCCTATCAAGATCAATTTCGGGGGTTCAAGCCCCACCGAGTGCATGCTCAGGGGATTTTTCTTCCATGAAAGAAATTGATTAGCGGAAAGCGCGAGAGCGTGAGTTAGCTAAACTTCGATGAAAATCGACGAGCAGTGGGAATGCTGATCCCTATGCGCGATAAAAAATAAGGGCACATACCGGGGGGGAGAAGGGAAGACACCTGTGACCACTGCTTGTCCAGAAGGGCGTCGAGGGTAACACCTCCTACGCGAACTAGGCTGGAAGGTGAAAGTGATTGCTTTTGGGAACCGAGCACAAACAATTATTGTTTGTTGTGTTGGCCGGCCGTCTTTACCACCCCCACCAGAGAGGCTGTCGCGGTGTTTGACTGGGCAATGGAAAATATGAGTATCTGGGCGTCCTTGGACATCGAGAGCCGCAATCCCAAGACGCTAGGGCGAGCTTACACCTGCGGGGTCAGTAACATGGGACGTTACCCCTTCGAGACTCAGGTTCGAAATCGTTGCTGAAGTGAAACCCCACCGCGTGTCACACACTTGCCGCCACCGTTAGGTTGGGTCGGCGTCCCTTGCCTTTGTGGTGATGAGCATCTGTAACGTACCAGGTAGAAAATTTTGTCACCCCTCGCGAGACTACCACCAGTACACGCATCCGGCGGGCGGGTATATACTGCAGTTGTGTCCGACGCGTGACGTGATGACAAGTAGGGCAGCGCGAAGCAGATGCTCCTAAGGTAGGAGACGTGTTGGGCCACTATTCGAGTACCAGGCATGAAGCGCGTGCGAATGTGCAAATGCTGTTGCATACGATGCCCGAAGTTTTGCTTGAATGCTGCGTACGTTAAGCTGAGAGGTTGGAGCATTGGTCGAGCAGGACATGGTTTCATCTGCTAGAAATCTAGAGATCCGTGATGTTTTCTCGTGAATATTGGTCGGCGTGCTCCCCTGTGTGGGGTAACGAGGGAACATTGTGTTCACACCGCATGATTTTAGCACCCTTGCGCGTATTGTTCGCACATTATCACATGGCGCAGGTTGGTGGTCTGTCTTTGAAGGCGGTGCACTACGGCACGAGCCAATCGGCGTGCGGAAGTTTGTTCCAGCTGAGCTGCGGCACGGTCGAGGGTGAGCTGTTCATGACTCTGCAGTTCGCCGACCCGGTGGTGACGCGACCGGCGGCGAAGGCCTACTTGGAGGGGATTGTCACCAATCTTCGGGCTGCGTGCGACATCGTCGTAGAAACAAACTGACCGTCTTGCTATGCACCTGCGCATCTTGTGTAACACCGCTGCTCGTTACTGGACTGTATTGCGGGATAGCGCTGCCCACGTTTTCACGACTGGACAGTTTTTTTTTTCAACAGCGTCCATGTTTTTGGCGACAAACTACTTGGAGTTAGTGCGAGGATTTACTAGGGGACCGCTGTTTTTTTACTTTTGCAAAACAGCGTTGTACTGCAGTGCTCTCTTGGTGCCGTTTTTGTTTTTTAATCGCTCCGGAGCGACTTTCTGTACGTCGGCGAAGCCTAAGATATGTATGTACTATCCAGCGTACCGATGTAGTTCGAGTGTACCAGGTAGCATTTACTGCCGTTCTTGACGAGCGTCTGAAGACACTTTCAAGAATGTTGCGCGATGAGGCGGGGTTCCAATAATCTAGTGAGTAGTAGTTACATTACTTTTACTATCAAGGGTTTTGGTTCTATTTTGTAGATGTGGTTCTTAAAGTACTTGGATTACTTTCGCTCGACGGGAAGGTAGAGTGTCTTCCGCACGCGTTGAAAAGTACCATGATCAATGTGCGAGAGAGCCTGAAAACCTTGCGGCGTTCGACAATACAGGCGAAAAATCAGATACGAGTAGACTCGGATGAATACAGATGGGATACCTGAATATGTTCGTGATGAAAATTAAAGGAGACCGCTTGCATCTTACGACAAACCGATGACCTATTACCCGTCACACACCGAGCGATGGCACAGAAACGTCTGAAATCGCAACCGATCGTCAAGTTCATGATATTTGATCTTCGGCGCTTTGCCGTACGCTAACACTTCACGGCCACCGGAGACCCCCGATCATACTGGAAAACCCAATAAGCAAGGCGCTATGGTACGCGCGGCGGACCATGCAGTAGCAACCTGCGCTGTTCGTGTGATGAATAAAATAACGCTATATATTGACCTCCTTCAGTAACCAGAAGCCCGCGACGTCATCGGCATCAGCGTCATTCTGCACCGCCACGAAGTGGAAACCCCCCAAAGATCGCTTCGTCTCCTCGAAGTTTTGCGCTGTGAAAGCATGCACACGAGGCGAACCAAGGATAGGCAGCAGAAAAAACGATTTGAGTTATTGCGCGCCTATAGCGTACACGAGTGTGATTACACACGAGTCAGCCAGGGAAAACTACTGTAATGCAGAGCAATGAAAACCAGTAGTTTGTGGATCCCCATCCGCCAATTTTAGGGGGGTGTAAACCCCCCCTTTACAGCTACAACTTAAACTTTTCACAGTTCCAACTGCACCCACGTGCTCCGGGACAAAATACTTGGGATTTGCGTTGGATAAAAATTGTCGAGCAACGTGTGGCAGTCTCAGGATGTGGGTGTAACTCACGCAGTAACTCTGGCATCAGATGTTGAGGTACACCGGGCGAATCCAAAACACACGATCACTGCATGTACCGGCAATCTTATTCCATGTTCCACGTTCGACCACGACGACTTAAGCGGCAACGCGCGTGACCCACCTTCCTTGCGTTGGTCTCCGATCACACGTGCGACAAGGTATTGCGTGTTGATGCCGCACTCAAGAGCGAGTTCCCGGTTTTTCAGGTCAGCCTATTGCAGCGACAACAGTTGAGGGGTGGACACAATAAGGTTCACTTGTTTGCACCTTACTTGTATGGGGTACGTTGCTTGCTGGTTGCATCAGCTCGGGCGCTGTCTATTTTGCATTGCACTGCTCCGATATACAGGAGTGCACTGATCTTCTACTGCTGCATGCCTCGTGTCAAACTATTGTACGTAAGACATCGTAAATCACGGTCCCTATCCAAACCCGTATGTGGCGATGATGGAAGCCTATCGGGCGGACACAGAGTGCCGTATACGACATCATGTGTGTGGCATGAGCGAACATGCACAATAGAGGTCAGCGAGCACGGACAATGGGGCCACCCTGTCACGAGACGTTTTACAGATGGAAACACAGGTGGAAAGGAGGTAGGGATTCTCATCTGTTTCGAGTCACATCATAGAATAGTACTCCGTACGTGTTTCTCGCACCTTGAAAAAGGCGACCTCGAGGCCCGTCATCCACGTCGCGAGGGGCTCTGCTCTCGTCGTGAACATCGCAAGGCCGGGGATGATCGCATCGTCCGGAAGGGATTCGTCAAGCGGGCACAGCCTGACCGAACGAAAGGGACGACAGAAACGAAGCACGAAAGGCCGAGGGGTTTGACGAGAGATATCGAGTAGACAACATAGACAAGAAATAGAGCGAAGCACCCCAGACGGCAAGGCAATTGGAGACTTTGATGAAGCGAGTCACACGAGCTTTGCGCAGGGGGAATCGCATGCGCTGAGAGGAACGGGGAGGAAAACGTGCCAGGCAAAGCTAACATAAACGCGGGGCTGCCTCGCACCCCTCACAGCATCGTGTGCCTTTTGCATGTAAAAACGACTCCTTCGTACCCTTCGTGACTGTGGAAATTTACCTGCCGACCCCAACGTTGTCTTCGTTGATGTTCCCCTGGCGAAACTCGGACACCGGCATGCCTACGAAGGCGTACTGTTCTCCTCGCAGAGCGTCTGGTAGAGGGGTTGGAGTCTGCAGCGGGCAGCAAGAGTAAGGCGGATGCTTGTGATGAAATCTGGTTAAGTGTACCGACCGTGTATTTAATTATCCATTCCTCAAGTGCTGAAGTAAAAGCGGCTTGCAAGATGCCATGGAGTAGACAGGATGCGGGGAGTATGGATGCGAGCCTCTCGGAACCGTGTTTATGTCGAGTATTCGTAGATTAACACTAGAGAGCCCAGGAAGCGCCGTCCGGTCCCAGCAAATATTTCTCCCGCCAATTACTGACAGCCACGGTATCAATGCTCTTACGTACGAATGGTGGTATCGGTGTTCATCGGCCCTTGTAGCCCTAGTGTCGATGGGATGGTTAACGCACGACGGAAGAACGGGTCTACATTATATAATTTCGTCCGCATTCTACCGCCCTTAGGACCGGAGATCGTACGGATTACAGTACCGTTCCCAACCCTTTTGCGCCATCTTGAGTATCGACTGCACTGTGCAAGAGGCATTGCTGTTGCTGCTGTAGCCGCCTCGGCTACTGACTGTTGTTGAAGCGCTGATGCTGCTGTAACGCAGTGGTATCGAGCAGAAATAAGCCGTCGAGACAGAGGTCAGCAGCACGAGACATCAACATCGTCGTGCACGAAATTGTTTCTAATGTGATACCAGATATCATACTATTAATACATATATTTCACTCCAAAGAGTCACACACGGCGCTTTTTCCGTGTTCTCTCACGCGGATGTCGAAGAACGCCGGCTGCTTCATGGTTGCCTTGTAGCCAGGCATGTTCGGGTACACGTCGCGCTCACGTTGCTCTAGCCACTGGTACATCGCGTAGGTCGTTCGACAAGGCTTTACCGCCACCTCCACCTCCTTCAGCGCGATGTCGATCATGTTGAACATGGCGTTACGGAAGAATCGAATCACCGTGGGCTTGGAGCCCCCTGGTGCCGCCTCGATCACTGCCTCGATCGTCTTCCGCACCTCGCGGGAGTTGACCATGTTGCTCGGGATTGGCGACACGTGCCGCATGTTTCCCGTCGAGTCGCAGATAAGCAGCTCCCACAGCTTCTTTCCGTCAAGGCCGACAATAGGCCTCGAGTAGACATCAAGCTCCCACTCGTTGCTCACTTTCGCCCCTGGCTTTAATGTTGTCACCTGTCCTGACGCAGCGGGTTTGGCCTCTGCCGGAGGCGGCGAC
>JBBMHQ010085663.1:0-11171 GCA_037834295.1 Postelsia palmaeformis | reverse complement strand
AGCGATATCTTGAGAGAGGGGGGGGCATTGGGGCGATATGTAGAGAGGGGGGGGACTTTGGGGGGGGATAGTACCCCCGGGTTCTCATCTGCAGCAGCAGTTTGGGTCGTGCTCAGGAAGAGCCGAACCGAACAGAAAAAAACGCAACCACAGAAGCAGCAGCAGCAGCAGAAGTACCTATCTCATCCATTTCAGACATTCTCGTTGTTTATAATTTCCTCAATACCAGGTATTCAAACCTGGTATTCACAGAACTACAGCAGTATGTCGTGGTACGAGTGTACTGCTGTAGTATTACGTAAGCGATTGAGTTACGAGTAAATGCCTCTACTATAGAGTGTATCAGTGCGCCACACTCGCTTGTATTTACTACTGCAGCGTATTATTGATGGTACTGCTGTGCGTAACGTACACATGCCGGTGCATGATAGTGTATGGCAGTGTAGTACCAGGTATATACCATACCTGCTGGTATTTACATATTATTTGGTACCGGTGCATTAATCAATTCGTACAGGTGTATCGTACCAGACGGCACACCCAGCATAGGGGGCGAACTTTGGAGCTACATTCATAGTTCTGCCCCTTGCGTGCAGCAGCAGTCAAATGTTACACCAACTGGCGGACCATCGGCGGGGAATAGAGGGCATGGCGAGAGAGGAGTGGGGTGGGCCGGGCGGGGCCTGTTGGCCTCGCGGGCTACACTATTGGGAAGGCTTGGGTGGAGAGGCAGGTCGTAGAAGGTATTGGACGGGCGGGAAGGCATTCCTTCTGCTTCTTTTTGCAAAAAAACGAAAACAAAATAACAGAAACTTCCCTCTTGTACGTACGTACACGTCGAACAAGTTTATTCCATCCCATTCCATATTCCATTCGTATGATTCATGTTGCAAATGAGCCGAGAAAAAAAAACGCATCATCTAGGTCTATCATTGATCATTGACATACAGCAGTATTGAGCAGTTTTTAGTGTGTACCCAAGGGTACCCAGATGTACCCATACACACAGTGTGCATACTACTGCTCTAGTAGTGCTGGCGGTGTGCAGACGCCATACGGAGTCTACAGCAGCAGCCGTACCGCTTTTGGTGCTTTGTCACAGCAGTCGTAGGCAGATATGTATAGAAGCATGTACTTTAGCGCTGACCGCATGTTGTGAATAGATGTTTTACATTTCCGTCGGATCGCGCACCCAAACAGCAAAGCGTTATCAGGGCAAACTTCATTAATTTTCCATGTAGAAAGGACGTTGACCTCTTCTTCCACAGGTAAATTTAAAGACGGTATCATACGTGTAGACACAAAAATCGACAAAAAAAAAACATCTCGCAACAACCGAACCCGCACTCGTGGGCTTCACGAACGACCGCAAAAAGCAAAAGGCTCAAAACCAAGGGCACGCGACGGCCGAGGATGGGACGACGCCCTAAGGCTCACCTCAAGTCGTAGACCTCCTGGATGTCCCGATTGAATTCCTCTCGTACCTGGATTAACCAAGAACCGAACAACCCACACCAGCAGCAACAGCAGCAGCAGAAGAGCAACAGCAAGACAAAAAGCAGCAGCAGCAGCAGCGATGAGCGGAAATTAATAAAAATGAGCTGCTAATATTTAGGATGAGATTTTAGCAAAGCGCACAGCCCCCGCGAAATTCCCCGACAATTTGCTATGTCGCGTGGCTCCGGGAAGAGGGAGAGGGGAGCCAAGAGGGCCCCTCTCGCGAGGCGCATCAGCATGCGCCACTTGGCCAAGGAAGCGGTGGAGATGCTCGACGCGGTGGGTCGGCGAGTCGATGAGCCTCTAGCAGCTATTTTAGGTCCGCCCCCCGTTCCGTTTTTTTGTCTTGCAAATAGAACCACAACACAGCGGTACAGGAAAACCTGGGGTAAACTAAACACAACAAACGAACGCAACAAATGTTATTGCTCACCAGGTTCATGGCGAGCGAGCCCTGCTTGCGGTGCTCCGTATTGCTGCGCTCGCGCTGCTCCATAAATACCTGACTCTTGCTCACGGGGTTACCCATGGTGGGTAATGCGAGCTCCCGCTCCCGGCGATGCGCGCGAGCTATCTAATGCCCAGCGCCCTGCGAACAGCGTAGGTTACTATCCCCCAAAACCCCAAAAGGGAGCAAGAGGTTTCATTGTAGGATGCTTTATCAAGTAGGGGTTCGAAATGATTCATAATGCAGCCATCCCCCCTCAACCTACCCTCTCCTCCCGTCTAACCTCTGCCTACCGTGCTAGGCGTGGAGGTCGCCAGGCCATGATTAGGGCACAGTATCTCGCTGTGCAATGCGCACGAGAGTTCGCTCGCTCCAGAGCTTTCGAAAAAGCGGGAGGAAAGGCGTGTGCACCCTGCCAATTTTTGCGGTGCGGTGGTGGAAGCAGTACTCGTCAGGCCTTTGACGGAGGTGGTTTGCGCGCGCAGCCGGCCGAGGGTGGCGCCGTCAATCGCTACTACACTGCCGCACGGAGTCTACACTGGAACGAAGCTGTGGATAGCGATACAGGAGGCCTGAGATATGTGAGGCACCCTTTGATAGATGCCAGCAACAGCAGTATACCTACCCACGAGAACTACAACAGCAGTAGGTATGATTCGCAAGTGAGGCAGTATTATATCCTTCACGCACTACCATCTACGAATTATTGTTGAAATACAGAGATTTCTGCTGCTGCTGCTGTGTTAGCGATGTGCATATTCGGATGATCTTGCTGTTTGCTGTTTGCCTTTCCCTGTTTCCGGAGAACTTTACGAGTACTTTACCTGAAACATGCGATTATGTACAGCTGTGACTCTCTCACTCGCTCTTCGTGGCATAGCGATGACGATATCAGCGCGTCCTACGCGTACTTCCTGCTGATTTCTACCGCAACTGCTGCACGTGTGAACTTTCTGTTGCGTCTGGGGTAATGCAAACCACCGGTACTCAACGTATACTCGAAGCACACCAGTCATAGTCTGCACGTACCTCGTACCAGGTACAACACGAGGTGTACCTGGCAGCCTGTATCCTGTCCTGGTTTGTCGCATACCAGGTAGCACGTGGAAAAAGAAGAGGGAGATCTCGGCACAGCTTTCCAACCAATGTTGTACCTGGTACATAGGAACACGATACCCGAACGAAAACATTAATATTCCCAATACGGCAGGATGGAACCAACTTTCAAGGCCGCCTCCATTCTGCGCAGCAAGACAGTCTTGGACGTGATTCCGAGGGCTACGATATTACCGTACGAGTATGACTCCTACGAACTGTCATGCATCTGGTATCACTTGCGAACAAGTAACTAGAGAGTACGTACGTACACGACAGCAATTAAGAACATGGGAGTTAAGAAAATGTGGCTCGACCTTTGAAGAATAAGAGTGACACTTTTGGATAATGTACTGAAATTAGTGGAGTACGCAGCGAGGCGCAAGAATGTTGCACTCCCGTCATGGGGGCGAATTAGAGCAGATAAATGTTTACACAAGCAGTGCAGTCAGTACAAAGGTCAATAATGTCGAGTCTGGCCCAAATCAGATGGAAAGTGCCGAACAAGCGTGACGGATTACAGCCCGGGCTGCTGGGGTAGGGGAAGTGCAGCGTAGGGAGATAACTTACGATACTGCTGTACATATGCAAGCAGCACGATGATATTAGTCCCGCTGTAAAAATATCCCGCATTAGTTCCAAGTGCTTGCCCCTTAAAGTGAGGATGCTCTTAACCCCCTTAGCACTGCAGTTTCGCTTTGGGGACAAACCACTCAAATTTTAAGTAGATTGTCCCCAAAACGGGACTGCACTCCTAAAAGAGTGAAAGGGGTTACTAGAGGGGTTTTCTCTGCAACAGTACGTACGGGTGCCGCCGGTAGCGCCGCAAGATTGCAGTATTGATAGTAGTCTAGTCATGTACAGGTATATATCTGGTGAAACGCAAAACGCCAAGTAAGCCTTGATCAACTCCTGCAACAGCGGTCTCGTTAATCTGGAACAACAGCAGCATACTATTGATATTACCAGGTACAGAGTACCAGGTAAAATGCAGCAGTACCTCTTCGCCTCTACGGCGGATGACGTTGTGCGTGGCACGCCGCCGGTGGAATGCATCATATTCCTCATGTGCAGCAAGCAGTATGGAGGTCGCCATACAGCTACAGCAGTAAGGCTGGGTACAGGGATACGCAACAGTAGTAAACGTGTACTGGTCGAGAGCACCAGTAGATCGAAACTTACGCACGTCCCGCAAAACGCCATCCAACGGAAAACCCCACCGAGCGAAGAAATGAGTGAACGAGAGAGGAAAGAGAGAGGAAGAGACGGGACATTGGCCCCGAATTTTTATGGGAAGTGACGCGAAAATGCCGGAGTAAAGGTGTTCGGAAGAGTCCCCTCACCAGCCAGGGGGGGGGAGATGACTCGCGGTTTTGCCGCCAGGGTTCATTGGAGGGATCTACGAAGTATACTGGCTCCTGCTTTCTACAGTGTGCCAGGCATATTGTACTGGTAGCGTCAGCCAGTACTCAGCCCTACAAAAAGCAGGCTCGTCTGTCTATATAAATGCGTCGAGACCTGTTGTAGTAGTAGTCACAATCAAACGTTTTTTCTTCATCAGTATTTGGTGGCGAGGCTTAAGTTTATTTTGGACTGAGTTTCGGCGGAAAGAGTCGCACGCGAAGATGCCTGTTGGGTGAAGCAGGGGCTGCGTATCTCTGTGACGATTTCTTCGCACCGCTGTTTCGGATAACGCAGCGAATAAATGTTCTCGTTTTTGAAGCCTACATTCCAGCATCCAGCACACCCGGTGCCGTGCTTAGTCTTCTCATCATATATAAAGATATATATATATAAATATCATCACTTTCACTTTCCAGCCTAGTTCGTAGGAGGTTTTACCCTCGACGACCTTCTGGACAAGCCGTGGTCACAGGTGTCTACCCTTCTCCCCCCCGTTACGTGCATTTATTTTTTGTCGCGCATAGGGGTTCAGCATTCCCACTTCTCGTCGATTTTCATCGAATGTAGCTAACTCACGCTCTCGCCCTTTCCGCCAATCAATTTCTTTTATGCAAGAAAAAGCCCCTGAGCATGCATTCGGTGAGACTTGAACCCACGAAATTGATCTTGATAGGCGCGCGGACTACCTACCAAGCCATCGGGGGTGCCTTGTATACAACATGCCAGGTATCACAGATAGACACCAGGCACCAGCAACAAGTGATGTAGTCTACGAGACAAAGTAGTACATGTGGTATTTCACAAGCCGGACAAATCACGATCTGTATGTGTAGATCATCGAGATCATCTAGGTCTTCACCTGCCGTTATGAGGTGCTGTGCACGATCTGTAAAATACAGATCCAACCCAGGAAGCATGTGCCAGATCAGGAGTATATATATCTGCTCTGTAAGATCTAGATCATCCATCGGTTATACGTTCGAGTTGTGTAACAGATCCTATCTGTTGAAGCGTATGTTCCAACAACACGTTTTCGTTGCAGCTACATGCAATAGCAACCCATCCGGGGCTTCAGAGAAAAAGAGTGCCGAAAAAAAGTGCCGACTACCTTCTACTTTCTACAGCATCGGCCGCACGAAGCCGTGTACCACTCTGTGCCAAACTTTAAGGACTGTTTTCATACTTATAATCAATTTAGAACGGCCCCTATACTTGGGGACACTTACATAGGCTGCCGGGGTAGGGTGTGTGTCCGAATTCCAAGTGTAGCACCGCGCACATAATGATGATACATACTCGCACTGTAGTGATCTCTCTCCAGTGCCGGTTGAGTGGTGCCGGCTGCCCGCTACACCGTAAAGATCGTTGAGTTCCCACAGGAGCGATGTTTTTTCTGCGCTCGTTTTTCTCCAGAACGGGAAGCTTAAGGTTGCCAATACCGAAACAAAGTGTTTTCGGAAAGAGGCTGGTCGAGAGAGAGCCCTCCGAAAGTATTTTTGAAGCAAATATCGACTTTAGCACCCTTGCCGTTCGTTGTGAAAAGAAAACGGAATGCTGAAAATCGATCGTATCTCTGCGCGAACTCAACGCTCTTGACCCTTTCAGCACTGCAGTCCCACTTTGGAGACGAACGACTTTATTTCCGAATGTTCAGTCCCCAACACGGGACTGCAGTCCTAAAAGAGCTCTGAGACACCCCCGCATACGGATGACACAATAGTGGTCTGTAATGGTGCTGCTTTGAATTATGCAAAAAGGCCGGTAAATACCTGGTAATAAGTGTTGGGATCGTATTTGTAGTATTAATACTTGCAGGGCGTATCTTGGATGTGAAACAGGTTTTTTCGAGGCTATCAGCCTTCTCAGTCTTTCATTGTGCCCGAAGGGACTTAAGCTGCTCCTCTTCTGTCTCTGAGCAATCTTTACACGTGAGTACCAACGAGATCCTGCTCAAAAGGCGAACCTGGCGAGGGGTACAAAGTGTCCCAAGCTGAGCTCATCAGAAGTGGCCTCGTCTTGGCGAGACCTGGCCTTTGCTCGATAAGCGTTGCGTTGTTATCTCGTGTTTGGCCGTTTGCTTCTCGTGATTTTTATTTGTGCATGCTCTTTCCACCTCGCGCGAAGACTCGAGAGAAGAGAGAGTCTGCTTCCCCTCGCGATGGCCGAGATACTGAGGCCCAGGGCCCCTCGATGGGCCACCGTCCACGACTCGCCGATGAGGATCGCCACGGACCAGACGCAAAGGGGAGCCGTGGGAAGGAGGAACACAGCTTGAGCGACGGGCTCAAAGGGTACAATCACAGGAATCTCCCACGGAGAGACGCCTCCGGAGGCAATAGCCCCGACTCCTTTACGGACAACAGCAAGCGGGCTACCGTCCCCGGGATCACTGGCGTGACCGGTAAGAGGCAAGTCATGCCTCTCACACAAGTGATCTCGGGGACGGTAGCTCGCTTGTTGTCCGTGGAGGAGCCGGAAGCTGCTGGCTCCGCAGGCGTTTCCCCGTCGGTGGTTCCTGTGATTGTGCCCTTTGCGCCCGTGCCCACTTACCTCTTGCTGCTCACGCCAGTGATCTTGGGAACGGTAGCTCGCTTGCTGTTGTCCGTGGAGGAGCTGGGGCTGCTGGCTCCGTAGGCGTCTCCCCGTGGGTGGCTCCTGTTTTTGTGCTCTTTGCGCCCATCCTTTGAGCTGTGTCTCCCCTTCCCACGGCTCCCCTTTCCGCCTGGTCCGTGACTCCTGGCGTTGCGAACGCCTCTCGAGTGACTGGCGCGGAGACGGGATCCGCCGTCCTGACCTGCTGAGCCCTCCCCTACGCCTGAGTGCTGGTGGTCCCGGCTGTCGGCGCGGCGATAGGACCCTGGAAGCCATCGAATAGCTGAGGGATATCCTTCGTGAAATTCCTGACGTTTTATCAGAGTCCTACACCGTTTTTGGTCCCTGCTCCTTGAGGCCTTTCGTGATTTCGATTCCGGAAGGAAACGTGCCTGTCATACCCCTGCCGCACCCCGTCATTCCCGTCATGGCCAAGGAAGCTGAGGTCACCTTAAACCATTACCCTGAGGCAGCGGCCTGATCCAACACTCGAATGCCCGTATCGAGTCAGCTGGTGGTCATCTCGAAAAGTTCTGGAGGCGTTCGGATCACCGTGAACTACAAGAAACTCAACCAGATCAGCAGCCTCAGCCAGCTGCCTGTGGAGCAGGTCCTCGGTTCCTCGGGGAAGGGACGGGTATCTTCCCTCTTCGATTTGGTTTCCTCCTTCCATCAGATTACCGCGCGCAAGGACACCGTTCCTCCGACCGCGTATTGCACTCCCACGGACCTCTGTGAGTGGCTCGTCATGCCCCAGGGCAGCAGTGCTCCGCCCGACTGGTTTGTTGAGGTGATTCACGAGATTATTGAGGACAGGTGGCGGCCTACCTAGACGATGCGATCGTGTTCGACTCTGATCCGACGGCCCACGTCTAAGAAGAAACGAGCCCTCTCGAGCGGCTACTCAAGCACGACCTCAAGCTTTCCCCCTTGAAGTCTCGCCTCGGCGCCACCGATGCGGATTTTTTTAGCCACTCCATTTCGCCCCCGGGTGTACGCCCAAACTCGGAAGAAGTGTCATCTTTGATGACAATGCATGTGCCCCGGAATCTCGAGCAGGTCCGCGCGCTGATGAGCGGAGTAGGGTACTTCGCAAATTCCTATCTGACATCCTATTACCGCCCTCTTCCGGAAGGGCATGAAGTACGATTTTACGCTAGCTACGGAGGTCACCGTACGCGAGATTCTCGCCGAACTAGCCACTCCACCTACTTTGGTCTTCCCCGACTGGGACACCGTTGCCGACGGCTCCCGCCCCTTCCATGTGTACTGTGACGCCTGTATCGACGGTTTGGGTGCCGCGTTCGAATAGGAACAGCCGGACGGCTCGGTGTGACCCATTGCATGTATCAGCCGCGCTACCCTTGATTCCGAGAGGCACTGCACCTCGCTCGATTTGGAAGCTGTCAGCATTGCCTAGGCCATCAGGCAACTCCGAGGCTACCTCTGGGGCACGAGCTTTCGCAAAATGTCGGGCCACAGCTATGAACTAGATGAACCGTCCAAGAGCTGCACACCTGGTGCAAATCATTAATTCCCATTTCTTTGTGATCTGGATATTTCAAGGCAGATCTATTCCCGTTTTTGTATGATCTGTATGATCTAGCTCACGTCGCCGGGTGGGGCCCGTATAACCCATAGTGGCTCACGTGTCCTGGGTTGGATTTGCCCTATAAGGCAGATCCTGCACAACCTCTTACAGCGGCAGGTGAGGAACTAAAGGATCTATTGTAGATGATCTAGATCATGCTTTTTTTTATCTGTCCGAGGTGTGAGGGGTTGTGTGCGCTCGCAGCAGTGCACGTAGGGCCATGCTACGGCCGTGTCGTACGACTCCGTGCTTTGCACGTACCAGTCCGACACTTGACTACGGTATCCCCCCCCCAAACAAGAAACACCTGTTCTGAGCAAATCCTTACTTTCATCGTGCCGCCGTGTGGATCCCCATGGTGCTTTCGTGGCGGTGTCGTTCTCTTTTATGGCACTCCTATGGACTACGACCACTGCCGTGGACTCCCATGGTGACTCCACGGTGCTATTAATAGCACTTATTTTGGCACCATCTTGTTGAACAACCGTGATCATGGGCTACCGTGAACCGGTACCAGGTACTGTAGGATTTAACCCTGGTAGGTAGGACTGCAGTCTCTTGAGATCAGTTTTGGGGACGAAAGACTCAAATTCCAAGTACTTTGTTCCCAAAACTGATCTCAAGAGACTGCAGTACTAAAAGGGCTGATGTGGCGGTCGCCGCTAAGCATGAATTTATGGATCCAAATTTCTTAGCGTCCCTCAAAAACTGACCCTTATGTTCTTGTTCTCATTAGGTTGTGTATTATGTGTGGGTCTATACTACTGAACTTCAGACCCCAAATCCATCGCCCCCTTAAACCAAGCAGTGGCCGGTGCTGCTGTCGTCATTTTGTATTTTTTGCAGTTACCTGTTCCCTCGGGGATTCCAATATATACGTACGAACGTACGATACGCACCTGGTATGCGTTTGGAGCCTGAGCACATGAAAGCTGTCCACGGCGCTGTGAACCTGTCGAGGCTACCATGATTCACACTTACCTGTGGTATTAGGCCACTTCTTATGCAGTCGGAAACTCGAATTTAAAAAGCCGGTTTCCGGTCGAGTATTTTTCCGACTGGATTGTGAATAGTTACCCTTCTTATCGTCCGTCGGATCGAATATACCTGGTACATCTTTTGTGTTTTTTTCTGGAGACTGGAGACGCTTGATATACGAGTAAGACTCAATGAGTGAGTATAGCCTGACCACTGCTGCTGTAGCTCCAAGAAAAAAGGGTGGGGTAGACGGAAATCGGTTCCACCCTGCCTCGCCGTAATGCTCGTGGGGTCAGAGAGGTCTTCATCTTCCAGCAGCTGCGCCCAACCACACATACATGCTGATGTCTCGCTTCTTCCGCGAGCAGCGTGTTGGATTCACACGCGGGGCGTTCTCCTCCATCTCGTCCTCGAGGCCATTAAGACGCTGGGTTTCTTCGACAGTCGCCAAAGCTACAGCCAGCGCACCAGTAGGCAAAAGGTCATCGATACGGCACACTGCGGCCATCGCCTGCTGTCACGTGCTACTGCTGACGGACGTAAATGAGGATATATCACGCTGACTCGAGCCGAGCAGCAGCAGAAGTGACAGCAGCCAAGCCAGCGTCACCGATGTTGTGGTGTGGGTTCGTGTCGTATGTCGTGTTGTAGTGTAGGCGGGTGATACTTGTACAAGTATGCGGTGAGACTTTCCAACTTTTCCGATGCATGAATCCGACTGACGAGTTGGATCGGAAATCTCAGTGTTTTCGACTGTCTCGTCCAGTTGGAAATCACAATCGAAAAATCTTGGATTGAAAAGGCGCTCTTCCAACTGCGTAAGATTGCCATCTTGTGTCTCCAATCGGAAACCGGTTTTTTCAATGCTAGTTTCCGACTGCATAAGAAGTGGCCTTTTAGTATAGTATGAAAAGTCTCAAATGCCAATCTACAGCACTATTGTTAGTAACAGCAGCTGCCGACGTGAAGTCAGTACGTGGCACTTTCTGGCGGTAAGGTCATTTTTTTTAGTGTTCCATGTAGTACAGTATTCCACCCTCGGACAGATCAGACAGATCATTTACAGATATATTATCTACAGATAGGTAATCTAGCTCCTCACCTGTCGTTGCGGGAGGTTGGGCAGGATCTGCATATCACTATTAATAGTGCAGAATCCAACCCCAGGAAACATGTGCTACTGCTGAAGCATCATGCAGATACGACTCTAACCCGACATAATGCGCTACGCACTGTAGATGATACATATGAGGAATCTATCTCCCCTGGAAGATGTACTATTAATACTACAGTGATACTGCTGTGGATGACGCAGTAGGAGTCGATGATCTCGCTCGAGGTGTGTATTAATAGTGCGAACATTATGACCAGGTGTACGTGCTCGTGATCTAAAGCTTTCCGAATATATCCAAACAAGTTGTCACGATTAAATACGGTTGGAAATCTCGCTCCTTTTCCCGCCGCGTCTCGTGTCGAGGCTCTGTCAACATGATATATTGATAGAATTTTTACGTATTGATATCGTAGGGTAATGAGATATCAACAGGCTACGTATACACCAATACA
>JBBMHQ010085640.1:0-24159 GCA_037834295.1 Postelsia palmaeformis | reverse complement strand
ATAATCATAATAATCATAATAATCATAATAATCATAATAATCATAATAATCATAATAATCATAATAATCATAATAATCATGATAATCATAATAATCATAATACTCATAATCATAATCATAATCATAATAATCATAATAATCATAATAATCATAATACTCATAATCATAATCATAATCATAATCATAATCATAATGACAATAACAAAATAATAATAATAATGATAACCTACAATGGAGGGGGCTGACGAATAATCGAACCGTACCCGCGTTGGACACCAGGCCTCTGTGGGCGATCAATGGATCGAAGATTAAGACGTGGACTCCTTCTCTGCTGGAGACGACCTCGTTCTAGACGTTCTAGACGTTCTAGACGTTCTAGACGTTCTAGACGTTCTAGACGTTCTAGACGTTCTAGACGGCTGCTATGACAACGATCTCACTCATGACTTCTGCAATCTCTGTGAGTGGATGGCCACCGCTGGATGTGTAGGTCTCGATGTTTCGTTTTTCTGGTACCACCACAGCCGACCCATGATACAGCAACATCCGCTACTACTGACTGTAGTAAGGCTCCTTCCTCCTTCGAGGGGCTCTTGCTGTACGTCCCTCGACAGCCACCGGCTTCGAGAAACGTCGCGAGCTTAACCCGGCATGGTAGTGGGCTGCGTATTTAACGAAAAACACTGGGCTTAAGCTTTGATTTCACCAATTTGTCGGAAGGCGAAGTCTATATATATTATATATGCAACATGTATATAATGTGTACATGTTTGAAAAACGCCGAAGCTTTCGACGATGGAGCACCGGTGCGTTTTTTCTTCTGGTGGAGGAATTATATAGAGGGGTGTGGTCCAAAATTTAGGTCTGGGAGTATCGCATATAAGATGCGGTGCGGTGCGCATGTTAGTTTCCAATTTTGACAGTGCGGTTTGCCATCGCACGGTGCGGTGAGGTACGGTAAATCCGGCAAAACCCGCACTGTGGTAACCTAAGGCCTGACCGCGGTTGAATTTTGGTGAAATGAGGATGATCCGGTTCGGTGCGGCGGGGGTTGTCTTCAAGGAATGGTACGGTGAGGTGCGGTGCGGACAGGATTCTTTGTTTCTGACATACGGTGCGGTTTAGTCGAAGGCACAAAATCACACCGTCAGGTGAAATTCGACGGTATTCCGAATCGCACCACAACGCAAACAAAGAAATCTCACGGTGAAAAATACTGAAAAATACACTTGGCGTGCAAATATATAGGGGAAATCCTCGGTTGTGATTCGGGTCATCCATCGGGATCGTATAGACATACAACGGCGACTTCGTACTCGTACACCTAAAAATAAAACGAATTGGGCTGGAATTATGTTGGGCTGTCGGTACAAACGTTTGTTCATCAGTTAGACTCGTCCGACGCTGGAGGCTGCACTTTTCGCTTCCTGAGGCGATCTTTCCTGATGAACTCAGCTCCTCTAGTGAGCAACTACCGGTCATGTAGTATAGTGAGGGGGTTTTTAGTGCAAATGTTTTAGGACTACCACAGGGAAAGATTAGTCGGTTTACATGACCAGATTTCGTCGAAGTCGTTATGAGGTAGTAAATTGAGGTCCGCATGTGAGAAGAGGCCTGAACAAATACGCCGCCACCCCTACGAGGCAAGACCCTCACGGTGGCATTGCCCGTCGATCAGTCCAAAAGGGTACCTCGCCAGCAAAACAATGTCCGGGATTCTAAACCGGGGGTTTAAACAAAATAGGTTTTATGGAATGTCTGTGTTTAAACATTTGCCGCTTCTGTAACAAGTACGTGGGCACAAACGTGTTGACGGTATAGTTTCCTACGTATTCTCGGTGACCCGTGGCGTGGCGGGTGAATTATTTCTCCGCGTCTTGCGGATATTGTCACGGCCTCTCGATCGTTTCTACTACTTACGTTCCGAGTGTTATTTGTCCTGACTGCCTCTCGTGCTTTCCTTCATTGCCCGCAGATATGGCGTTCACGACATTGCAAATCATGGCGGTCTCCATGGTATCCATCTCCGTGTTCCTTTTCGTAATCACCTTGTTCCGACCGAGGGCTGGGAAACCCTGCTCGGCTTACTCGCTGGGGATAGCGACAGGCGCGCTAATGGCTGTATACGCGTTTTTCCAGACGCTGGCCTTCGTGATCGTTGTCATCATCGAGAAGACCGAGGCCAACCTTGGCGGTGAGCGTTCGGCGTGAAACTGTCTTATAGCTGCTTCTGTAGGGTTGGTATGTTTTCGTTGCTGAGGTCAAGACACGTACTTGGGTCTCTCTGAGCTATTGATCGTATATATTTCCGCGAAACTGATATTGATACCGAAAGCGAACTATTTTACCTCGGCCTATCGTTGGTATGCAAATAATCATATTAAAACGAAAAAGGGATCAACGATGAGGCATGCCTACTTTATTGGGTAGTTCATCAGCGCCCTTGAGGAGCCCCGTAAGGCAAAACATGCTACTCCTATCGCAGCACGCGTCGTCATGTTATACTTCACGGCGGGCGGCAGTCTGTAGCAACGCTGGGTGGTTGTCTTTAACGATAATTGTGTCCACTGGTTCCCACGGTTTTTCGAATTGCTGTTCACTACGTGACGTGAACATCGTCAGCCGTGGCGCCACGGTTCAACGTACAATGGAAGGGCTCTCACGGAACTATAGGCACGAGTACGCATCCTCGTGTACAGACGTAGTATTTTGTCCACCGAGAGCGACTGCTGATCAATGCCTTAGCATGTGCTCGAGGGCATGAAAAAGTAGTTTGGTGTGGAACCAGGTGAGAACCTTGCGAAATACTTAACTTTCCCTAGCGCAATAGTTTCTACTATACGCTTGCAGGGGCTAGCAGATACCGCTCGTTTGAATCCGTGGGTAATTGTGTTGCTCGCATCATAGTCCAGTGAAGTAACAAAGGCGCGAAATAGGCTGCCGTTTTGTACCAACGAAGTGGTCGCCTCATGGAAGCCTGAATGATGAAAAAAACACTCCCAGACGGCCCCCAGTTGAGTGAAGCCCTTGCGGTCGTCAGCTTGTCTTGTGGCGCACTAGTTCGTGTTACACTGGCTATCAGCATGGACTGCATAAACATTCGCCAAGCGGAGCGGGGGTTGGAGATAAATCGTGGGGTATTCCCCACACAAACACGCCGCCTTACCACATCTCCCGTGGGCCGCTCGCGACACGTGGAGCAAATTAGGCTTGTCTTCATGCTCCGGCGAACGGGAGCATTGACGGGGAGGCGCGAGGAAATTCGTTTCGGCTAACACCGTAAAGTTCTAGCTAGAGGGAAAAGCGATGACCAAGGATCACTGGATACAGGCCTTCCCATGCTGTACACGAATACATCAGTGTCCTAAGGTCTCCTTGCCGCGTTCTCTCCTTGACCTCTCGTACCCCTGCCTGCCGGCATCGTGCATTACTTCATGTTGAAGTAGATTTGCTTCCGAATGGAGGCGTATTCGCGAAGGGACCAACGCTCAAGCGAACTGAATCTCCAACCTCAAACACGCAGTGTTTTTGCCGGTCAGGATCATTTTTGGGGGCTGCCAGGTATTCTTTTGTTTGATGAGCGTGTTGGGTTATACGCCCTTTACTGCGAGCGATGTGCTGAGTCTTTGGCTCTACGAGGACGGACGCTCCCCCGGTATCCATGTGTAAAGACTGAATGGCGAGAACGAGAAATGCGACCGTACGGGTGGTGCCTATTTCCTGAGCTCCTCGTGAGGAGCTCAATATCTCACACGAAACCTCATTTCGAAGGAGTTTGTTCGCTCAACTCGACCAACATTCCTTATTTATTAATCCTCCAACCAATACCTTGGTACAAGTACCATAGAAACAGGTAGCTGCTCTCACCAAGATCTCGGCCAGTCAGAACGTGTTGGACCGAACAAGTGCAACCCCTATCGTGAGGGGTAAGTCCGCGTTTAGCTAGCATGATGGAATATCACACCCTAAACGTCCTCCTTTTCCGTCCCCGCCACACCCACCATAGGGAGCACGAGATTTGTGGAAGACCCAAAGCTCGGAGCCACCTTCGGCCTGGCCACGGCCGCCGTACTGCTGGCCATGCTTCAGGCCGGAGTAATTCTGGTATTCGCCCGCGAATCTGGTGACGGTCCGTTCTACAATTTCGTCCATAATTGTATGGGGACGAAAAGCCGCAGCATGCCCGTCAGCGGCGGGTCAAAACCACAGCCGCCGAGACCGGTTGCTCGGGTCCTGCCGCGTCTCCCGAGCCCAGCTTCCAACGCCCCAGCAACGACCCGACCTACCGAGGCCGCAGTACAAATACCGGCTGTGTATCTAAATGTACCCGTAGAGAACTCGGTGATTCGTCCAGTAGTAACGGGTTGGGCTAGCCAACCCGCAGTAGCGAGTCGAGCTGACCAACCTACGGAGGCAAGCCCAGCTGCTCGGCCCTCAGAATCGAGCCAGGCTGGCCAACACGCAGTAGCGAGTCCAGCTGCCCAGACGTCAAAAGCGAGCCAGGCTGCCCAGTCCGCAGTAGTAGAAACCTCGACTGCCAAGCCCGCCGTAGACACGGTTGTTCGGGCCCCAGAAGTGAGCCCGCAGGCTCAACACGCAGAAGCGAGCCAGACCGTGGAGCCAGAAATTGAAAGCCCGACTGTCCAGTCCCCGGAAGCAAGCCCGGCCGTTCAGCCCCCAGTTGCGAGCTTGTCTGTCGAGCCCGGAGTGGCAGACCCCGGTGTCGAGCCCCAAGGACCAAGTGCAGCTGTCGAGATCACAGCAGCGAGGCAGGCTGTTCAACCCCCAGTAGCGAGGTCAAATGTTCAGTCCTTAGTAGCGAGGCAAGCTGCTCAATCCTCGGTAGCGAGCCAAGCTGTTCAATCCCCAGTAGTAACGAGCGAGACCGTTCAATCCTCAGTGGCGAGCCCGGCTGTTCAAAACGCAGAAGCTGATGCCGCTGTTGAGTCACCCGTGCCAATCTATGCTGTTGAGCCCACAGTAGCCACCCAACCCCCAGCAGCAAGCCCGGCTGTCGAGCTTGCAGTGGCCAGCGCGGCTGTTGAGTCCACCGTGTCAATCCCTGCTGTCGAGCCCGCGGTAGCCGTTCAAACCCCTGAAGGTCCCAGCTCACAGTAGCCAGCACGGCTGATCAATCCCAGGTACATATCTCCGCTGTCCAGCCCGCACAAGGGAGCCCGGTTGTCCTTCCCGTAGCAGCATGTCCGGATGTCAAAGTTCCCAGTGTCGAGCCCGGGTAAACGCCTGTAGATGTACGCCTTCACCTGTGTTTGAACCCATTCTGCAAGACAAGGCATTTCCAGGCAACTCTCAGACGAGTCGACAAAACGCAGGACGGCTGGGAGTATCAATAGGGGGTCCTTGAAAAATATTTGTTGTTGTCGCGTGGTCAGACCCTTTCGTGGGCAAGTTCTTCCCCATCGCCCGTGGGTAGTAGAGTTGCACATTTTGCAGGGGACTACTCGACAGCGATACTTGAAACGATAGCGCGACGGGGTTTGGATATACTACGATGGTAATTTTCTTTGCACAGAAACGGTATCGGGACACAACACTGTGCTGCAAACCGCGGCCACTCTATCGTCTTAGTCAGGCAGAAGTTTCCCAGAGGTAGACAGGAAAAGCGTTTTTTAAGCACATTTCATGTGGTTGTGGAAAACGAGGGCAAAGATCCTGTGGTAAGCTGGGTTTTCGATTGGGCGGTAAATACCCTGACGATATGTGTACGGTGAAACCATAGCAATGGAAGGTGAATCAAGTGTTTACCACGTCCACCGTTTTACACACGTCCGCGTCTTTTCTGCGGGAACGTGTTTGAGAAGTGCGCAGTACAACATTTACTATTTGATAGCGCAGGTTCTTATTGTCCCTGGATGACCTGAAGCGTCGTGGCGTATATCAATTGTATTTGTATATCGTTGGAAAACGAATTGGGGGCGGGAGGGGACAAAAGTGTATATTCCCGATAAGTTTGGAAACGTAGAATCCGACGTCTGCTGTCGATCCTGCCATCCCGTTTGAACTGCAGTACACCCACATTTGTTTCTACGGTTTTTAAGACGCGTGCTGCGATAGGGGTATATATCACTTTTTTTAAGCCTTCCAAGGCTTTTTTTTGGCCGAAAGAGTTCCTCAACCAAGGCGCTACTCGGTGTCACGTGAGGTTCTTCAATGCCTGGTTTTGTTTTGTTTCACACCTGTTACATCATAGGCCACGGGGCGTTTCGTCGCGTTAAGCTCACAATTTTTCTCGCCGATTTCGTGCGAGGTATGCTAAAGTTGGGTACTACAGCACTTTTGTCGTAGTAGGAGTCCCGACTGTTCGTGGGAAATAATATGATGAGCGGTAGATTCTTAGAAGGTAACTAGGACTCACGGTAAATGTTTGACTGAGACGCGCTTTGGCGGTAAACACTTGAACGGTAGTATTATATTGGAAGTCCGACTTTAGAGCGGTAATTTTACAGCGGCAAACCGCAAGGTTCGCCCTTGTCCAACTTGCTGTGTTCTAAGTCTCTAAACTGTGGGTTGTCAACCCTGAATAGCACACCAGCGGCAGATGAAGAACCGTAAATATTACCACAGCGATAGATGGTTAGCCTAAATGGCACTCTGGTGGAATGTGGAGAGTAACCATATAGGTACTCCAGCGGTACGCGGTTAACCATAAAAGGTACTTTTGCGGTGAATGGTTCATCGTAAATGGGGTTGTCGGTGGTCATCCGGAATTGGTACTCCAGTGGCAGATGAGTGACAATGTAGAAGTACTCTAGACGTAAATGGTTCGCCAAAAGCGGGACGGAAATGCGCTGGTTTCTAGTTTCCGCCATGTTTATGGTATATACCCAGGTAGTGTCGTATTCGGCGATATTCTGCTGCTTTGTATTTAGCAAGACATGAATCTATTATCTTGGGGTGGGCGTCCCTCACGCATGATTTTTCATGCCGTTTTTTTAGGACGATTTATTTTTTACGTGATGCACGAAAAATTTGGTACAACATGCAGTGTGGTTTTAGGTAGAATGCGGCTAAATTAAAACAAAACGAGCGTTTTTTTAGTAACGAGTGTGATGCATTGATTGATGGATTGTTAAGGACAATTTTATTCAATGAGCGTATCTGTTCGGCGTTTTCTTTCGTCGGTCTTGAAGCGATAGAGAAAGGAGATGTCAGCTTCAGCGACTAGGGGGACCTCCCACACATTTTTGTGAAAAAGTATTTTTTTTACCCATCACTCTTGATTTTTTGTTGTGTTATTTGCTCTCTGGACAAGCGGTAGGTAGTTACAAGTGTATCCCTTTCCCCCGCCATCGGTGTCAACATGCCTTTGTTGTCATCGTGCAGAAGTATCGGCATTCTTGCTGCTCGTCGATGTTTACCTGGTTCCTTACTCACGCCCTCTGGTTTTGGGCAACGAGAAGGAAAACTATGTTTTGGCTTTGAGGGAACCCATGAGTGCATGAAAGTATATTTTTTCGATTTTGGTCCGGGACAAACAACCCTGTCGGACATGACTCGCAGCAGTGTCATACTGATAGTTATTGTGCCCTTGGTGTTGTTGCGCGGGAGGACTCGGTTCTCGATCGCCTCTGATAGTAAGGATCTTAGCAGAGGCTAGACGATACTCGTAGTTACTATTAATACTACGGATCCTGGATGTTGAAGGAGACGCAGCTACAGGAGTTTCAGGTTATTTCGTTTGGGTGCGATCGAAGACGCCAAGCATTTGGTTCAGAGGTAGAGCGTATGCAGTGCATTACAATGTAGCGGAAGTACAGTAAGTAGTAGTGCTAACCGTTTCGGGACTTTCGAGGAAAAACTTGAAAATATTGGCGATTACAACACCAGCTACACAGAGCATACTCGAGCTTGGCCGAGGGGGGGGGTAATTTATGATCTTCCGAACTACGTAGCGATGAGTCAAGCAAGGCCTGTGCGCAACATGGTCCTCCTCTGACGGCTTCGCGCTCACAACAGACCACGGGTGCGTTTCCCAATGTGAATAATCTCGCGAGCCATCCCTGGACGTGCGCGGATACACTCTACGGTGTACGCAGGGGTGCACCGACATGGTTATGACTGCTCCTCGCTTGAGGAGGTTATCCATCTCTTTCAAAACCTGACGAAGCAATGCAAATCTGAACAACCTAACTCACAATGACCAACCCCATCGCCCAGGTTAAAAACAAAATATTTTTGCTGCTATCAATTTGTCACTACTCATGAGTGGCGTTTCAAGATCCACCTGAATGTTCCTCGACTGAGGACCCTAGTGGAGAGTCGTATTAACAATCTAATTGTGTTCCCTAAAGAGCTACCTACCTCTATCATAGTAAGAGTCCTCGCCCTATAATACTACAATAACGGGCAATATTCAGGTGGGGCTCGATTTGGTCGTATTCTCCACCTTTTATGGTGGGGTACCCACCTTGGATATTTGCATGAGGATAAATTTTGTTTGCATCCTGGTTAGGGGTTTCCTGTCGAGCTCGCCCGCCTCCTTCCTGTCGAAGGCATCACCCCTCACAGTACTTACTCTCCCGTGTTCACCCCAAGTGAACGCATTGCCCCCGTCGATGTCACTCGGATGCCTATGCTCAAAGTTAAAATCATCACTTCCACGAGCGCCCGGCTGAACTGAAAACCCCAACCCAACACGAAGTAACAAGTGGTTGATCTCCGAATCGAAACAGAGAATGACTGGGGCCCCACGTCGATATCGGGCCAATAAAAACATGTCCGACTCCCCGGTCAAGGTAACCACCTTCTGCAGCTGGAGCGGCGTCACATCTGTCATATCAGCCCGGCGAAAAGCTTTGTTCGATCCTTGTATAGTCGAGGAAAATGCCTAGAATACAGCAAGCTGTGAAACTGCCTACTGATACAGTATTGAACCCCTTTCCCCGGCCTATAGGAGTCGCCTACGAACGACCAGCAGACACGACATATGTAATTATTTTTGTGCTCAGATCTCCGGCTACGATTATTCAGCAAATATTTTGTGTCGGCCTGAGTGCCTGAGCAATCCCACGGACGAGATACCACGTCCTGGGTTCCCGCCGTTGAGCTCCTGAAGTAAGCAACTGTTAGCTTATACAGTACGGTGTTTTTACAACGTGTATTTTTGTCAGGACAACAGGTCCTCATTTGAAAAATGCCTGGGGGTTTTAAGGTACTGGCGATTGTCAGTATTCGAAGGGACACGACAACAACCCCCCGCCGTTTATTTTAAACGTTGTCCCGTTTCAAAACGAGGAATTTGCATTCTCTCCAGTTGAACAAACCTCAAAATGCCCGTGTGTGGGGTGTAGCCTTAAAATACGGTTTTTCGGTGAATACTCGAGCCAGACATCTTTAAGATGAAAATCCCCGACACACTAAGAAAGCAAGATTACTGGCACGATGTGGAAAAATGAACGAAGGGAACCTGGATTTTGGGAAGGGTTATTGAATCGTTGGCGTCATTGAAAGTAAGGGACGTGCAACACGGTCATGTAGTTGACGACAATGCAGTTGATTAAACTGGGGAGATAGATGCTGGGAAGGGCTGAGATAGAAAGAAAGAGAATCATCTACAGTAATAGTGTTAATAGTACGGAGTTCTACTCGGTTGTGTGGACGAGCAGGGGTATGGCACTGGGTAGGAGGTCGGCAAGTTTACATGAATTGTTGCGGCAGCGGCGGCCGCGGGGAACGCTGATGCTATGGCAGGTGCTGCTATAGACGCGGAGAACGCGGTGACTGCAACTGATGCTGATGCAGCTGCTGTTGCGGAGGTGGAGAACGCTGCTGCTTGTGTTGCGCTACTGCATGCAGCCCAACACAATGGTTGATCGGGTCGAGCGAACGAAATTCTTCGCAGTCATATTTCGGGCTCCTCACGTGAAGAGCTCAGACGAAAATAAGCCACCACCCATGCAAAGTATTGTTCGCCTGGACGCTCAAGGTGGTGGCCACACAGTGGCAGACCCGGTGTACCCAGTCGCCCCGCGTTTAGATTTCCATAGCGGCGTGGTCTCTCTAACACCTACTGTTCAGGTATACGGTAGTCACCATATACCGTTTCAAGGTGGTCGTAAAGGCTTGTGCGTGGTTCCATAATGACTTCGGTACGCCGTGGAGGCTACCCCCGTTTGCCTCACACCTCCAGCGCGGACTGAACACAGAGACACGTCTGAAGTGGCATCAACATTATTAAGCATGACATACTATAAGGGTGTATCTACCGTAAGTTTTCTGGGGCTCTTCGCTTGGGCTCTATACTACTAGTAAGTGGTTAGGGCTACGGGTTACTCACAGAGACACTACGTTTTAGAAACAGAAAGGTACGACCCAACGGCCTACAGTAAGGGCCATTCCTAGCGAGCAAAAAACAACACGAATCGTGACTTCATTGTCGTGATTCGTGACTTTATTGGCGTGAATCACGACGAAAACAATCACGGTTCATGACGCCAATTTAGTTTATTTTTGACAGAAATAAAGTCGAGAATTCGTGGCATTGACCGTGTCTCGGAACACGCCTGATCAATATACTAGGCAAACCATGCGCACCACCGGTACTCGAAGGTCGATGTAGGGGGATGTCGGACTCCGCTTCGTACGCAGCCTGTGAACAACTGGCGGCTACCCCAAAGACGCCTCTGGGCGCGGCCTAGCGAGTAGCTTGTGGCCTCAACATTTCAAGGAGGAGGAGTCACAGCTCGAAGACAAATGCAAAAATGACCTGAGGATGTCACAGGCCAGGCCGGGCAGACGCCCCGAGAGGTGGAATCTCGCGAACCGGGCTTGGCCGACGGTCGGTGAAATTGGAATCTAGCAGGCTGGGTGGGGTAGCAGCCCGTGATTCAAACATATTACGGGCCGATCCAGGCGCGGTCGGCCCGGCCCGGCCTGGCCGTGCCCCACTCGCGAGAGATGGCTGCACGAGCAAACATCGTTGGGTTTGAAACATTTGATTTTTTACACTTTGAAAATATCACGAAACGTGACGTTTTCCGGCTTTTTCCGTTAAAACTGAAATGTCACGGATCGTGATCTTTGGGCTTTCCGAAAAGACACGATTCGTGTTTTTTCTACGGTTCGTTAGGAACGGCCCGAAATACGAAAGATATGAAACAAATAACACAAGAACTACCAAGGGTTTCGACACAGTATCCGGCATTTCATCAGTCAAGGAGGCACGGCAAACGTAAATGCTTCAGATAAAACTTGCTACCACCCCAATCGTATCGCGCGGCAAAACCCCATAAACTCAACATTTACACACGGGCAATATTTGGAGGCACCAAGCCGACGGTGCCTCATTCCAATCCACTGCACTACATTAGTACACACATTCAGCACGCTATGGAACACGACAGGCGTCCATATTTAAATATCGGGTGTGTCGCCTGCGATGCAGGCCCGGCACACGAAGGGCCTCCTGTGTCTAGCCCACAATGGAACACATGCGTTCGCAGAACCCGATTGTGGCTCATAGTATCACCCTGTTCGGGGAGGTTAGCTGGGAACTCTCAGCTATGGTTTTACGATCCATATCGGGTATCCTACAGGACCACACGACGATGGTGCAACAATATCTTCACCTGGTGTGCTGATTTCTCAAGCCCGGATCGACTTTTTCTTGTCAATCCTATTCCATGACTGGATAGGAAAGGTATTGAGCCGGAAAGGTATTGAGCCATCTTCCCTGTGACCCAACGCTCTAGTCGTACTTCTTCCCTTGCCCCGTCGCTGCTTGGTGTGTACCCAAGCTGTTCTCCCACCGTCTCTATTGCCGACTTGGACATGCATGTGCCACGCACACACGCTACATTAATGTGTACCTTGCTGGGAATATAACTGACGACTAAACATATCAACAGTCGACGTTAATACTCATGTAAACACTCATGTATAACAAAATTGACTAATGATACGGGTACAGGTATAGCCACATAGCAAGAGGGACTACGCTACCAGTCCAATCTGCATCGCGTCGTCACGATCCCGGGAGACAACATATCTCGACCGAGTACTTTCCACTCTCAACACTCCAACAAAAACAAGTCCCCAGTTAGAGGGTCGCGGGCACAAAACGAATTATCTCCACGGTACGTAACCCTTGTCTCGTGCCTTCGAAAGCGATTGCGCGGACTATCCAAACCTGCACCTCTTTCAGTCAGCTATCCACGGAGGTAAATTTCCTGAGTGAATCCCGCTCCGACGGCCCATCCGTCAGGGCGGTCGTCTTCATATTTTGCCTCGAAATCAAAACGCGCGCTCTACCCAACTACCCGAGACGAATGCGCCTTGTTCCACCCCGCCCCGGCTCTATACTATGGTATAATATAGTTAAAAGGTTATCACACATACCTTTGAAAATTACATGTGTCTCGATCCTAATGCCACCTACTCGTAGTGGGCAGACGTATACCGGGTATGCCTGTTAGTTGCTTTCCCCTTCACTTTCTTCACTTCCTTCGGTCTGCGCTTCTTTTTGGGGGTTCCCCTCTTCTTCATCAATCTCCACGTCGTCTGCCTCCCATTCCACAACGTCGTCATCCTCCAGCTCCATGTCCACCTCGTCCTCGGTGTCCGCTTCACACAAAGTGTCCGAGTGGTCACTGCCTTGTTCGGTCTCAGGAATTGTACTGCTCGTGTCGAGTTCGCCCTTCCTCTCCAGTCCGCCCTTGGGGTTATTCTTCAGCTTTAGCTCGCAGATGTCACTGCGCGTAGACGTACACATACATCATTGAAAGAAGAATGCCGAGAGAGACGACGCGAGCAGGAGAGGGGTGTGGACAACGATCGGTTCAGAATTATTTCGGATGCCGCCAAAGAAAGCCAGGTGGGGATGGGTCACAGAAGCAGTCGAATTTGTCATGGATTCGCGCCGAAAAAATCGATACGCTGCGCATTTTGCGCCTTTCGAATACGTCCATGTTGGATGTGTTTCATTTCCACTGTTAAGCATTGACACGCACCATCGGTGCTGGGGGTGGTGAAAGAGGTCAGGCTTTAGGACTAGAGTCGCGTGGTTCTAACCTTGGCCCGACGCGATGCACGAGTGATCGCATCCATCTGTATTTACCGTCGAGCGATATGCTACGAAAGGACGTTCCAAGACTACGTACACCATTACTGAGCGAAAAGCCCACTACCAGATGGTTTCACATGCCGGTTGGAGGGCAGACTTATTCCCGTAAGCGCAACAACTCCAAGCGCTACGACCCCTCACACCCCTATTATTCGTCATTTGGAAGAGATTCTCACCCAACGCCAGCCATATCGATGCCCGGACTAATCACGCCGTTGACGAGCTCGGTGGCAGTACCCGCCATCTGCTCTGTCACGTCGCTATGAGAAGGAATCTTCAGCTTCGACTTCAGGTCCCTCTCGGACACCCCTCCAGGGATGGAGACAAGCTCAGTGGCAGTACCCGCCATCTGCTCCCTAACGTCGCTATGAGAAGGAATCTTCAGCTTAGGCTCCAGGTCCCTTTCGGACACCCCTCCAGGGATGGAGACAAGCTCGGTGGCAGTACCCGCCATCTGCTCTGTCACGTCGCTATGAGAAGGAAGCTTCAGCTTCGACTTGAGGTCCCTCTCGAAAACCCCTCCAGAGATGGAAACCCCAACCCCCGTCGTATCGCTTAATCCCTGGAGCGGCGGTTTCACATTCGGGGCTGTTGCTATTTTCGTCATTAAGCCGTCCATGCTTTCGCCTAGGCCCGCTGCAAGTTTTCCTGGTTCTTGGTCAACTCCGTCAAGCAGTGGCTGCGCGAAAGTACCCGGCGGATTTGTGGCATGAGGGTCTTGTTGCTGCGCCATCGCATGTTGCGATATCTCGGGATGGTCCTTCTCGAGGTCTTCCTGGGGCTCGGCCGGAACCTCCCGGCTCTCGGGCATACAGAATAGAGTGGAGTCTAACACGGGCAACTCCGGCATCGACGAGACCTGTGAAGATTATGTTTGACGGAAAAATAGGAGTTGGCGTTTGGATGAATGGATCGTTCGTGAGTGGGGAGCTGTGTGTCAGTACCCTGTGTGTTAGTACCCTTGAAGCAAACAAAGAGTCGATGTGCAAAGGGAAACGGACCCTCAGATATGGTTGATCTGGAAGACAGCAGTATCACGGAGTGTTGGAATCAGTTCATGAAATTTTCCAGGGGGTAATGTGTACAGCGCGACCACTGCAGTAGCGTGTGGGATGTTTAACTTCGATGGCACAAACGTAGACCCCGTGAAAGCAGGGCAACACTCCGATGATACAAACATAGACCAATTAAGTCGGGGTATCTCCGGAGATAACGTTGGGATGACTTCAATGGGGACGGCATCCAACATCGGCATCCGGGGGCCGCTGCCCTACAGGTAAAAACACCCGTGGGCGGGAATATCAGGGCAACGCATAAAGGCTTCTTGGTCGGCTGCTGAAATTGAAATACTTCACGAAGGCAGTGAGACCCTACAAACGAGCTGGAACTTACTCTGAAGCTGGCGTCACTTGAAACGGTTTCCATTTTCTGGCCTGTTGCACTTTCATCGCTCTGACCGCTGTGCACTGCACTACCGCCTCGGGAAGAATTCGCCAGATAGACTTCAGCTCTTGAGTGCGGTGGCGGCACTACGGCTCTGCGGCCTTCCTCGGTGGAGACATCGTGATCGCCCCGCGCCTTGCCGCTGAAGCCTGAAGCGGTTCGAGAGTCTGGCGAACTCGGTACTGACACCCCCGGAGAATGTCCCGTGATGTCTCCTCTCGACTTGCTGCCGCTTGTTTTCGAATCTGTTCGGGCGTCGGATGGTGTCGGTGATGATCTTCTTGGAGGCTGTCTTGTACGGTCGTCTAGCAACGTGCTGTCGCTACTGTTCGAAGAGTTGCGGCTGCCTGGCGATTTCGATGCTAACCCCGCCCGCGAATTATCGGCGCGGTCGTCTTGCTCCTTGCTGCCGCTGCCGCTTGTTTTCGAAGCTGTTCGGGCGTCGGATGGTGTCAGTGATGATCTTCTAGGGGGCTGTCCTGTACGGTCGTCTAGCAACGTGCTGTCGCTGCTGTTCGAAGGGTTGCGGCTGTCTGACGATTTCGATGCTAACCCCGCCCGCGAATTATCGGTGCGGTCGTCTTGCTCCTTGCTGCCGCTGCCGCTGCTGTTTGAAAGATCGCGGACGTCTGACGAGCTCGATGGTGATCCCTCCCGAGACTGCACTGTGTAGTCATCGCGCTTTTTGCTGACGCTAGTACTCGAAGAAGGGTGGGCGTTTGGCGAAATCGATGTGAACCGTCCCAGAGGATACTCTGTGCGTTTGTCTCGCGACTTGCTGCCGCTGCCGCTGCTGTTCGAGGAAGCACGGGCATCTGATGAGCTCGATGCTAGCCTCTCGTGAGAATGCGCTGTGGGGTTGCCTCGCGCTTTGCTGCCACTGGTGTGGGAAGCTGTGCGGGAATCTGACGAAGTCGATGCTGCCCCCTCCTCATCATATATTTTTGTGTGGCCATCTCGCGACTTGCTGCTGTTGCTGCTCGAAGCAGCACGGGCGTCTGACGAACCCGATGGAGGTCCCTTCGGAGGATATCCCGCGCTAAGAAAAGCGCGAACAGAGCGATTTCGTGGGGAGGGAGACGCGCCCCCAGGGCCATCGGTATTGACGATTGGACGTTTCAGAGGAGATGCCAACCCCGCGTCGGCCTCACGATGTGTCATCTCCGCAGACATTCTCACCCTCTCGCCAGTCTCTTCAGAGCCTTTGGAGCGCGTTCGTTTGTCGGCGGGGTAATCTCGAACGCTGGCGGGTGCGAAGGGCAAACTGTGGATACGTGTTGATCCGCTAGGTCCCGCTTCTCGCGCTCTTGCTGCTGTATGTTGCATGTGCACGGTAACACGGCAGCAACGAAGAGAGAGGCGTGAAAAAACAATGGCGGCATCTCGTTCGATTCTTAGCCCGTCGCTCCCCTTGTGCTTGGCGGAAATCTCACCGACAAGTGAAATCATTTGATAAATTAAATATGCTCGAAATAATAACAGGCTATACATATCTACTCAACAACGTATAAGCGCACTCACACTGTTTTGGGGTCTTCCTGTTTCGTTTTACTTTCAATTTTAGAAATGATGTTACAAAGGGAAAAATGCCTCGAAATGAAGTTGATAAGTTTAGAGACTTGTGAGTTTTTGTACAACAACGGAAACAGTTAAAATAAGCCTATACTACTAACATAACATCAGCAAGTCACGCGAACACCGATTATGATTGGACGAACATTAGCGCAACTCAAAATGTTTTTCTCAGGGAAGAACACCCCGGAACGAACGAACGAGCATCGTCAGTAAGTGGTACGTGGCAGGCCGGGAAGCCAACTACGAACACACCACTCGTCGCCGGGCCTCTGGGCTTCTCCCATCTGGTGGTCCTATCGATTTCGTTCACGTAGTATCGCCGCCCGCTCTTGGAGAGTGCAGCACTCCATCCTGCCAAACAGACCAACACGTCAGCAGTAGAGGAGGGAGATAAATGGGACGATTAGGGCAACTCCTTCGGAGCCTTAATTACTATAGCGACTCTGTTACGGGCCTTGTGCAGAGACACGGGTCTCCGCTGGAGATGTAGCTTAATATTAAATGTTATGTCAAGGGCAATGCAAGAGGATACACCGCCAACACAGCTACAGTTCAGTTACGGGATTTGAAACACTTTAGGGTTTCAGCTTTCTTGCACTCAGGTAACTTTTCGGAATATATTTTTCTTCTCTCGTTTTCCTATTGTTCCAGGATTTGTTTCGAAGGCGAAGGAAACAAGATAGTCACATACACTACCCGGGTATGTGCTCTAGGAACGTTGTATGCCCCGTAAGAAATGTACCAGGTATGCGTGTTTACAGTACTACTGTAGTATAGTCCGGTGTTTACGGCAATGACACTGCAAGGGTGAACCCTCCCAGACTATTCGCCCGACTGAATACCTGGTATATAATATACCCTTGAACCAAAAGAATCGCACCGCTTTCACCTTGCGGAAGCTGCAAGCGAGATCCCTCAGTGCCCACAGCTGGTTGGTCCTTCTCGTTCTCGCGAGATGGGGACGGCACAAGACGTTTCGGTGCGACGCTTGTCGCGCTTGACCTCACATTGCTGCTGCTGCTGCTGCTGTCGCCGCTGCTTGTTTTGGTGACGCCCTTGCTTATTGTGGTGGTGGTGGCTCCTGCGGGAGCTGTCCCGATGGGTCTGGAGTTCCCAGAGACTGTTCCAAAGATCGTTCCACCTGTTGGCGAACGGAACGAGTTCGGCGAAGAGGTCGTGTATACCAAGAGAAAAAGCCGGCCGTTAAAAGCGAAATTGCCCTGCATAATAAACCCACCTCTGACATAGATCGTACTACACTACTGTGCAGATATGTAAGCACACGATAGTTGCACACAACGGTAGTGACCGACACAATGAACTCTAGAGGAGGGAGGTTCCCACCGTGCGGAAGCTGCGTGGTGGGCCGCTTAGCGCCGACTGAAGGCGGCTCGCCCATGTGTTGGCGACCTGAAGTCGATGCACCGCCGCTGCTGTTGTCGCTCCTGCTCGTTTGTGTGGCGCTGTTTCTTTTTGTAGTCGTAACTGTCACGGGAGCTGTGATCGTGGGTCTAGAACTCCCGGAGACCGTACCGGAGACCGTCCCAACTGTTGGGGGCGAAAAAACAATTAGCGAAGAGAAAATGCCGCCCGTAAAAGTGATGTTGTCCTGCATTAGAAATCCTCGTCCAACATAGATTGTACTAAATAAAGTACAGCACTGTACAGCTTTGTAAGCACGCGATAGTTGCACACAACGGTGGGCATCGAAACAATACGCTCTACCAGGAGGGGGGGGGGGGGGTCGCACCGTGCGGTAGCTGCGCTGTGGGCTGCCTGGCGTCGACTGGAGACGGCTCGTCCACCCGTAGACGGCCTGAAGTCGGTGCATCACCGCCGCTGTTGTCGCCGCTGCCCGTTTGTGTGGCGCCCTCGCTCATTTCAGTCGTCACTACTATGGGAGCTGTGATGGTGGGTCTAGGGTTTTCAGAGACCGTTCGAGGGACCGTTCGAGGGACCGTTCGAGGGACCGTTCCGCCTGTTGGAAGGCGGAAAAGGCGAAATGTATGCATATCACATATCAAGACAAGTGATGTTGTCCTGCATTAGAAATCCTCCTCTCACATACATCGTACTACTGTGCTGAACATGGAATCAAGCGCACGATAGTTGAACACAACGGTGAGCATCGAAGCAACGCACTCTAGAGGAAGGGAGTCGTACCATGCGGAAGATGCGCGGTGGGCTGCTTAGCGCCGACTAAAGACGCGTGCCTATCGTTTTCTCTGGGCTTAACCCACCTGGAGGCGCGTGAAAAACCAAATACCAGAGAGAGTGTTACACATGGCGCACAGTAGGTGTCCACCTCGAACACCTTTTTGCTACTGCACAAAATATCCCGACCCTACGTGCACACCTGAACAGTACAGCACAGTACAGTACAGTACAGTACAGTAAAGTACAGCACAGTACAGTACAGTACAGTACAGTACACAACAGAGCAGCACCGTACATTAACATACATTATTAGTTCGTCCATGAAAAGTATAGTAGGTGTAAGCCTAGAACGGTTACCTGGTGAATAATACAAAAGTGTATTGCACCTCAGTACGGGAAGTGCCCACTTTACTTTCACTAGTGTAACCGTCAACCACCAACCGCTCGACTTGCAAGGGGATCAGAGGGGAGTTACTCAATTCGCACCAATCGGATGCTGCGAGGTCGACTCCCCGGTGCCGGCGGACGACCGGTCTTTGTCGCGGTAGCGACCTGATGACGGTGCCGCTTCCTTCGTTTGGGTGCTTGCCGACGTCAACTTCTTGTGGCCGCCGCTGCGGCTACTGCTGCTGTTTCTCACGCCGTTGCTGGTTTTATTTGTGGTGCCGGCACTGGCGGTACTGCTGTATGTGGAACTGCGCTCGGTGCGTTGCGGTTTCCCTGATACGAGCCCACCTGTCAGCACACGGAGACGACATTTTTCGTTTAAAACTCTGTCATGGGGAGACGAACGGTGAGAACAACCACAAATGAAGTGCAGCAATATTTGTCCTCCTTCATCGAAAGATCGTATCAGGGGAACGAGCAACAAACACCATTTGGATTGTACTGTAGTCACCAATACCATGCGAATTAAGTTCCAACTGGCGGGCGGGTGGCTCACCGTCCGGAACCTGCGTAGTTGGCTCCTCAGCTACGACGGGAGGCTGGTTCTCCACACGCACGCGACCTGATGTCGGTGCAGCTTCGTTCATCCCGACGGTGGGCAAGGTCGGCTTTCTGCCATTGCTGCTGCTACCTTCGTCTCTGCTGCCTTTGGTGTTGGGGTTGGTGTTGCCCATGGTGCCAACCCTCGTTGCGAATCTGCCTACGGCAGAGCGGCTGGTGATTTTAGGTCGCCCTGAGATCAACCCATCTGTTTGGAACGCGGGAGAATAGTTGGCGCAAAAGATAAGTCAAGAACAGATCAAACGACGACAGAATTTACATTACCATTCCATACGTACTAGTATACAAAGTTCCCTCCTTCAACTTAGACGGCGCCAAAAGCACATCAATGTACACTAACCACTGCCATGGCTTTGGAGGGAATGACGCGTCCAACGATAGAGGTAGCATATTCCCGCTAAAGCGGTTTCTGGATGACTGTCCTCCTTGACTCAAAATCGTCGGAATGTCAATCTTGTTTCGATATACGACGAAAACTTTTACTTGGGCCATGTATGGGAGTAGTTATCCGGATGCAATTAGTGTGGTTTTTTCAAATATTTCGTATCAGTATTTCGGTGAAGTGTGGAGCTCCTCAAGCAAGAAGCAAGCCTCAGGCAGTTTCGAGTGAAGCTCTATGCTAGAACGCGTGGGAGGGGGCCTACCGTGTGAAAGCTTCAAAGAAGATTCCAGAGCGCTGATGGGCGACATGTCCTCCACACGTCGGCGAAGTGAGAACGCAGCAGCAGCTTCCTCCCTTCTAGCGCTCGTCGAGCTTGACTTCCTATGGCTGCTGCTATCACTGGGATCAGTGGGGCCGGTGCTGGTTGGGATTCTGACTGGAGAAGTGGGACTGGCGTGTCTCATATTCCCTGATATTGAATCACGTGTTGACGGACGAATTGATGGTCAACAACACGGTGCCGTTAAGAGCTGCAGGCTGACGGCGATGTAAAAATACAAGTGGCGCAGAGCTACACAAAACTCGACTTTCCCGATACCCCACTACGCATTTGCGATATCTAGACAGGACACTACCACAAACTCACGTACAATACATGGCATGGAAAAACACTCGATTTTCGTAAAGTTCGTCGACAAATCCCAACGCACTGGTTAGCGCTTCAGTTCAACCTCGAGAAGGAGTGTACAGTAGTTTTTTCTCTCATTTGTCGAGTACCCCTGGATGACTTGCAATCAATTGGGTGTATTCGAAAAACGAACCGCGGAAAACGGTAGTACTGTACCCAATACCTGAAGAGAAACAGGATTTTTTGTCCAGGCTGAATTTCGCATTTGAGATTAGGTGAGTTATGCACTAGCCTCAGTGCAACGACTCCCGAATTCCTACTTTCCTGTACATCTCAGTCTTCTTTTCTAGTGGCCATATTTCTTGCTAGGTGTCCTGTACTCTCGAAGGGGGCTTGCATACGGGCACTTAATTTCAAAATGGATCACGCCCAGTACATCTGCACTATTAATACTTGTTAACAGGAACCAAAAACATGAGATCCAAGGGGGAGGGGAGGTCGCACCATCCTCAAGCTTGAAGGTCGACTCCTCAGCGCGGACGGAGAGCTTGTCCTCTACACGTCGGTGGCCTGAAGACGGTCCAGCTGTCTTTGCTCTAGCGCTCGTCGACGTTGATCTCCGATCGTCGAAGTTGCTGCTGCTGCCGCTGTTGCTGTTGTTACTGCTGTTGCTCGCGGGGCTGGGGCTTGTTGTGTCGCTGCCTCCGGGCGAGCGGCTGGTGCTTTTCGTTTTCCCTGTAGTCGAGCCACCAGCGGCGGGTACGAGAAAACGTGATTAGCAACGACAGCGTGTCGAGGGCGGACCTGCGACGAGCGTACACGAGTTTTCGATTATATTCGGCCAAGCATAGTGAATCCCTGTGCGGTACCCGATCAAGATGCAGTACCCGTATAAGGTGCTGTACTCCTTCCGAGTGTTTCACGCCGACCGAATCTACTGACCACCAACGGCTACTCGTATATGCGTATATGGTTTTGCTAGTTAGCTTAACCGACCAACGCAACCAAATTGACCCCTTTTTTACTGATATATCCTGCTGCGTGAGATCTCCACGAGAGTTTTACTATCGTAGCTTACATATGGTCTACAGCTTCACAAGTCACATTGTGCGTACACTACATGGGGGCATATACACCAACACGACGGATTTCCAAGTGGGGGGGGGGGACGCACCGACTGCAAGCTGACAGGTCGTCCCCTCAACCGCGGCTGTGTGGTCCTCCGCGTTCCGGCGATCCGATGACAGTGCAGCATCCCTCTTTCCAGCGTGTGTCGATTTCGACCTCCTATGTCTTCTGCTGTTGTTGGTGCTACTGCTGTTTGTGATGCCGGCTGCTGGTGTGGTGCTTACCGTGGGAAAGACACTGGTGGTGCGCCTCGGTTTGGGGGTGGCCACACCGCCTGTTGGTGGACAAAATGAAGGAGTTAGACCTCGGTACGTCAAGAGCCCACTAGTGATGATAGCAGCAGTTCAGTGACTTCCAAATTAGAGATCACCTGTTTCACGAACGTACTGCTAGAGACGCAACAACACCGCAAGGAGCGAGTCAGGCATATCTCGAGGCACTTTCCTGGTGATGCTCAGCACGCCTCACCCACCCATGTGTCGACGGTCACGCGTTTCACGCGACCAGTACAAGCACAGTTAGTAGCCGCCAAACTGATGGTCATAGCAGGCTCTGCCTACCGTGTTCTAGGGGTATGGTATACCAGTAGGTTACGGCCGGGAAAGACGTGGAACTTGAGCATACTGTACAGCACAAAACAGCTCGTCCCCGAGGAACCCGTGTACCCCGAGAACGTAAATATTCGACGCAGCCTGGCCGGAGTCGCGGTATGTTCTGACACCCCCCTCGCATGATACGACACCCTTTGCGGTGCCAGAAGCAATATTGTTGCACAAGCATTCGCTTTGAAAAAATGGGAAATGTTTATGGAGCCCTCCTACCGGTATGCCGCCGGCACAGCAGTATATCACGTGGAGCTTAGTTTTTCATCGCAGCGCTTTGCGTAGCCATTTTTGTGAATCAGAGCTAGATACTGTAAACGATAGGGCAAATGAGCCCATGTGGGAACATCTAGCGTCATAATCGCCATCATCATACAACTCGCATCCGTAAAGAAATCCTCGCCCACAACGGACCAACCAACGCACGCGCGGCTGAATAAAAAAAAGCACGGGAGTACTCTCACCGACTCCATGCGGCGTAGATTTGTCGGAGGCATGGGATGGGGCCACGACGGGAACGTCCCACGCTGTGGTCATCTCGATGTGATTCACGTAGAAAGTCTCTCCGTCTTTCGTCTTCGTCGCAGTCCACCCTGAAAGAAAAAAAGATCAAAATAAGTTAAATAAGGTGCAGTAGCAAGGAAAAAGACCAATAAGTTAAATAAGGTGCAGTAAAAGGAAAAGATCAATAAGTTAAATAAGGTGCAGTAAAAGGAAAAGATCAATAAGTTAAATAAGGTACAGTAGCAAGGCATGGAAAGCCCGTGTTTACAATGCAGCATGGATTGAAGCGGGAGGGGTGTACGCGATATTACTCAGTCTTTAAATTAAAAAGCGGGAGGGTGTTGCGAGTTAGGGGATGCCTCCTAGTTGGGGGATCCTTTTAATTCCAAAAGATCCCCTCTCGCCTTGGGGGATCCCCACTTGCAGCAGGCTTCAGGGATCCCCAACAGGCGCAGACGACCCCCAACAAGCTTCGGGGATCCCCAAGAGTCTAAGGATATCCCTACTTACAACAGGCTAAGAGGATCCCCGATAGTATCAGAGGATCCCCAACAGGCTTAGGAGATTCCAAGCAGGATTAGGAGATCTCCAACAGGCAGGGGGCCCCCTACCTTGAGGGATCCCCTGACTCGTAACAGGGGGGTGCACTTTCATTCTTGCATGCCCGTAGTCGTATGACCATAGACCCCAACATCCCTGCAATGCCGGGACAGCGCATTAGGGAGGGGGTGTACACGATAGGAGAGATTTACTCGGTCTCATGCATGGCCGTAGTCGTATGGGGTGTTGTGAAATCACGTGCTATGGCTGCACTCACTCAATCATCTCGTGAACACCAAATACTAGACGGCGTGTCGAACACGGAACACAGTTAAAGACAGGAAAAAAAGAGTAAAAGTAGTCTTTGGGTGCTGCAAGCAAGATAGGGGTACGTAGCACTTCTGGACCGAATTATTTCATCGTGATTGGGCTTATGAACTGGGTAAGGAAATTCTTAATATCGAGCGTTCGTACGTACACTACAGTAGTTTCGGTACAGATCGAGGCTACACATGGGATTACTCGTCTGGCCACGTGTGCACTTTTTCTCATAGTACTTTTTCGGTGAGACAAACATACCGGTATGTACGTAGAGCTCCTCGACTCAGATGTGTCAGAAAAATGCACGTGCACCCCTGCAATACCGCAAATAGCATACCGGCATAACAGGTATATAGATGTGCGCACCCCAGAATAAGCATGGCGCCTGCTACGATAGAGGTGCGCCTAGCGTTTTTAACTGAGGACCACCCAAGCACTCGACCCCGAGAAAACTGAAATCGCAACGCGAAGAAAACTACGCCGGTTCAAGACATATGGATACCGATATAACCGAAGAAAGAAACACGCACGTGATATTCCAGCGATATTCGGTAACTGTTTAAGTGAGGAGTACCTTCAGTCCCAGTGGCAATTGGGCTATAAAGCAAGGCTACCGTTACTCATATCGCATCACGCGTCACGTTGCTGTAGCGCAGCATCCGGAAGTAAGAAAAAAAACGAACCGGTATGGATATATGATAATGTAGCTGCATGGACCGTCCCGCGTGGTAGGCGCTATGTCGCACTCACAGTGGGGGGGTTGCAGTTGCAGAACGTTTCAGCCCAAAAC
>JBBMHQ010085629.1:474-11176 GCA_037834295.1 Postelsia palmaeformis | reverse complement strand
TGCTCCGTCCCGGCATTGTAGGGATGCGGGGGGCCCCCGCCCCCCATCCCCAGCCCCAACCCACCTCCGTGGAATGGTTGAACTCTTCCGCGTAGTACTTGAAGTATCCCGCCAAGAGGTAACAGATCCCCGCGTCCCACGGCGATAGCACCACTTTCTTCCTCTTTAAATCTTCGAAGGCTTCATCCTGAAGGGGATCAAGCGAGACCACCCCCTGGTCCTCCGAGGCCAAAGTCACTGCCGGTGTGGAATCTTCATCAAGTAGGGGATGAGGCGAATTCATCCCCCCTCTATCGGAGGCCGGAGACGCTGTCGGTGGAGAACCTGTTTCGTTGGCTTTCTCTCGTGAGGGATCTAGCGCACCCCTCCCCTGCTTGTTGGAGGCCGCAGACGCAGCCAGCTTGGAGCCTTCCTCCGGTAGGGGATCAAGCGAATACATCCCCTTTTCGGTGAGATCATGCACTGCCGACAGAGAGGCATTCTCAGGGAGGGAGCCGATCGATTCCATCCCCTTGTTCGAGACAGATTCTGCCCTCGGTGTGGGAGGCGTTGGTGCGCGTGGGGGGTGTTGCGGCTGACCAGGAAGAAGCTTAGGGTCGACGAATGAGACGTCAACCCCATTGACGAGAAATGCGTGGTCTGAGCGAAGGTCCTCTTCGCTCGCGAAAGCCCGATGCTCCTGATAAGAGCGTGTCGGAAAGAGGCCGAAACGTTGTCGTCGATGATTATTAAGCCGTTAGAAATCGATCGAACAAGAATCGAGTTCGATACGTACGGTACCGATTGATTAAAAAAAACGAATCGATAAGATACCGACATTTTTTTAATAAGAAGATTTCATCGAATACCTGGTAAAAAGCAAGCGGACGCCCGGGAACTAAGGGGTAAACACGTCCGGTAGGTCTGTTTACTAGACACATACTGACTGTGGTTCATCTGATGCCCAAAAACCAATGCTTTAAATCGAGTGATACTTGATGCCCTCTGTATCATAGCAACTTAGAGTGGAGCATCACAACAGTGTACTTTGTTTTTCAATGTTTCCTCCCGCACGTTCAAAACACATGCTTCTTCCTATGCCGGCATGTCCGCCACCTTCGTACCGTTATACTTGTATATCATGAAGCTTGTACTTGCGCCGTCCTTGTCGTCCTGGCGACAGCGATTCGCGGCTGTTCGACTGCAGCAGTGCGTTGGCCACTTCCAAAAATCTGCTGACATTGTGTCGTTCATCTTCGCTCTCAGAGTCGTATCATATGGTATCTACCGTATGTCACCTTGCGCGACGAAAGCACCACTGGTCTAGAATCGGGCGGGGTCTCTGAAGCCCGTTATCTACGGGGGGCCATATTAAATAGAACCAAATATTGTTAGAAAGAAATAGGTAAATATACAGGTTTTTGTGTGTACCGTAGGTCCTATTTTATATAGTATGTGCCCCGTAGTAAATACCATCTCTTTTTTCCTTTTTCCTCTCCTCCTGTTTAAAGCCGCCCCAGGTCTGCGAAGCTTAGATAACTTTAATGTGGACAACTTACCAGGTACCAGGTGTGGCCCTGTGAAAAACAAGTGGAGTATTGGTATGCCATCGAGCACCAGGTAGACAGACATTTATTGGAATTTTGTTACATCGACTTTTTTCGATGCGTTATCTCAACACTCTACGTAATGATGGCGTGGTTGCTGTGGTGGGAGGTGCCACGGTTGCTGTCGTTACGGAAGTGACACCCGCACCCTCGATAGTTATGTTCGGCACCTTAAGCCGGCTTTCCGACCCGAACCCCAACCCCATGCCAGCGCTCAAGGGCTGGGATGCTGTGCTTGTTAAGACTCCAGGTTGACTCAGCCGGCTTCGATGGTGCGGCCGGCTCGGGGTGTCGTGGCTTGAAGGTTGATCGAGCCGCATTCAAAAAAACTTAGAAAGTCACAAGAACGGGAAGACCATAGCAAATGAGTGAATGAAGCCGACGGTGATCACAAAAACATACTGGTATGCTTTCACCTGTGTTTACTGACAATGTTTGGTCCTATTCATTATGGCCCCCAGCAGTAGTGCCCATATAGCTCACGGCTGTTCGCGGATCAGGTCAAAACCTCACGGGTCGGGTCGGGTCGGGTCAGACCCACTAGATATTGGAACCTCTTGACCCGACCGGATCCCTCAGAATTCGAACACCTCCTGACCTGACCCGACCCGACCCGACCCGACCCGGCAGCCTCCGATTGACCCGTGATATTCGGGTCTGTCGTGGGTCGGGTCACCTCTGCACGCGCGGATCCAGCCCGTGGGTTGACACTTCGACAACAATATAATCTTCATTTTTGTACCCCATAGTGAGATGTGGCCTGGCCGTAGTGGGGATGGGTATGTCCCGATATGCCAATATACGCTTGGCGGTGTTCCATTGTTTAATTATGACACCAAAGGAGTGCTATTCAGTGTCAGTACGAGATACGCCTCAGGGCAGAAGGCGGGAAGCTTCTGAAGTGTCGAATCCGCGGGTCGGCATAAAGTAACTCCCGGGTCATGCTGGCCCGACACGCGAGTGGTCCGTTTGTCGCAGGTCATGACCTAACCCGACCCGTGAGCTTCTAATCACCTTTTGACCCGATCCGAGAGATTGAAAACCTCTCGACCGGACCCGACCCGTGAGGTTTCGGATACTTCTTGACCCGACCCGCGGGTCGGATCATGACCAGCAAACAGCCCTGGATCAGCAATAGCTACCTTACGAAGATTCACTGCTGCGTGATGGTAGCTGAAGTTGTGGTGGTGGTGAATGTCGTCGTTGTTATGGTGGTGGTTATTGTGGGAGTTTGTTGTCGTGGTGGCGTGGGTTCGTTGTTGGTGCTGTTCGGCCGTTGTTATTGGTGTTGCTAATATTTCGGCGTTGCAGTGGCTCGTTCACCGTATCACAATATATCGTCGCGCGTTCGCTACCTTACCAGGAGATCATACCACCAGAAAGCAAACCCAGGCCGTCTTTACGGAGGTCAGGTTCACCCCGGTACGTCGTGCACCGCGAAAAGAAAATAATCATTTTCTCACAGAAATTTGCTCAACGCAAGAGAACACTGCTGAAAAGCAAAATAAGTCAGGTACCACTCTGTGCCGAAATACAAGGGGACCGTCGGAATAACCCTTTTAGGGCAAACTTTCTACGGCAAGCTGCTTATAACCCCGTCGTGGGGGCAAACGAGTCTAATCATAACTTCATAAGCACTTTATCCCCAAACCGGGACTATCAGCAGTTTGTCCCAAAAGGTTACTCCAAGCGCTCGATATATTTCGGCCCTAAGTGGCAATAAGAACAGCGCCTTGTCTGGCAAACAGGAACGCAAAGCGGGAGTTCCAAGCGACGCACGTTAGGTGCCGACGAAAACCACATCGAGGCGGTTTTACACTCCCTCACTTTTAATACTAATACGAGGGAATACAGCAACCAAAACCAAAAATGGTTCCAACACATAGAGTGGCATGAGGTTTCGGTGCCCATCTTGGGTGTGTATTACTAGTACTACTTGTACTATTAATACTATGCATTACAACATATCCCTATGAATTTATTTGTACTATGCATTACTACGTGTTACTACGATTCCTTGTGATACAACCTTACACTATTACCTAGCGAGGGCTGGACATGCGCAGTATGTACCGGCGACATAGTAATCTACTGGCAGTTACTGAACTGATTGAGCCTGCCAGTACCTTGGATACCACGCTCGTACGTCCATTGAACACGCTACATGTAACGGAGACGCATCAAACCGCAATTCGGGACTATAGAGACAATAGAAAGATATGAGGTAACTGTTTCCACTCTAACACGCCTTGTTTGCCGGCAAGAGACTGCTACCAATGCGCCCCAAGGATAGGAGCGGCGGAGTGTGGCATGATGACATGATGCGCCCGCGCGAAGCACAGTGTACTTGTGCAATCCAGTACACTGATTGCCGACGGAGCCAGTTCAATATATACTGGGTCAAGATGCCAGTGTCCAGGGATTCATAACATTACAGTACATGAGGGCTGTTCACGGGTCGAGTCAAACCTCGCGGGTCAGGTCAAGGTTGGATCGGGTAAAAGGGTGACCCGACCCGATCCGTGACAGTATGGAAACCTCCTGAACCCCACCCGATCCATGACAGCATGAAGACCTCCTGAAACCCACCCGATCCGACCCAATCGGACCTGCAAGATTATAAAACATTCCTGGCTAGACCCGCGGGCCGGGTCATGGTCCGTGAGAACTCCTGAATAGATGGATAGTTCTGAGCGGGTCCTTACCTTGAGAAGACACGGGACTGCGCCGATCCGGATAAGGAAGTGAACGACGGTTACGCAGTACCCGTACGAGCTGAGAGTTCCCTGTCGCCCCGTCACCAGCCGAGGCGCCGACACAAGGAAATAAAAGCAGGATCAGATCGTAGCACCGAATACGATATGATATCTTCATATTAATATAATGTAATGACAAAGCACAGGGGTATGCGATGTTGTCATCGCAGCGCATCATACCCAGAAGGTACATGTCGTGACCGCACAGGAAACGGACGCTATGGTTGCTTTCGCGCTAAGATCGCAAACCCTCGTGACTGTGATGCTTCACGTAGGGCAACATACCTTATGCGATTGCCCGCGCTGGGTTCAATCTTGGTGAGGCGGTAAAAGACAAGGAACACCAACCACATTTCAAAGCACGAATAACAAATATGGCACCATTCCGGGGGACTATAGTAGAGAAAATTAACGGTAAGCAAAAACCTATACATTTCCCTATCTTTACCAACAATATTTGGTCCTAAATACTATGGCCCCCCATTATACGGACCCCACACGCAACAAAACCCTACATGGCATATTATTCACTCGCACGACAAGCGACGGCTGAATTCTACCGAGCCACGAGGGCTGTGTTCTACTGGGCAGGACAGGGCAAGGCACGGCACGGCAAGACAAGGCAAGGCAAGGCGAGGCGAGGCAAGGCAAGGCAAGGCGAGACAAATAAACTGAAGCATACAGCAAGCGGCAGCAACAGTCCACCCGTCAGTTAACGGAAAACTGCCAGTGAAACCGCCGACAAATGGGCAGATTACGATCTATCTATATATCCATCCACTATAGATCGTCTAGACCCTAGCCTGCCGCAATGAGATGCTGTGAAGGATCTGCATAATACAGATCCAACCCCGCGAACATGTGCTAGATCATGCAGGGTGTAAATATAAGGCTCCCACCCAGCAACATGAGCTAGGTTATACAGATCATAGAGATCATACATATCGCACAGATCATACAGATCAGGGACCTATCTATCTGTCTGCCCTGAATGGTCTCGATCACAAAGTGGGAATCGGTGAAATGCCAAACGACACGTATTCTACAAGTCCAAGTGTGTTGAGCTTGACCCCAAAGCACTCCCATTCTACCATTCTACAGCAAGTACTTCGTCCCCAAGATGGGGCTGCAGTCCGCAACATTCCTACAAGGATTTAGCTTAACCGCTCTGTCTCGAAACACAAAGACCATTTCTAGACTAATATTCAATACAAACGTTTTCTTGTATTTAGGGCCAGAGTTGGTATGTCTCTTACGTGACCAACCCGCTAGAGGATGAGAAGTTAAAAAAAAAAGAAACCAAGTTGACGTTTTACGAGGTTTCGTACCTTTGAAGAGTTGTTGATTCCTCGAGCCTTGGCCCAGCTCTTGACCAGGTACAGCAGCGCCTTGCAGCGAGGGTCCTGCAATCACCAACCCGGTATATAGCGGCATGCCGAATGATGACAACGAGGGCAAAGGGGTGCGGGTCAAGCAAAGGCAGAGGGATCAACAACGCAACGATGTTGACAGCAACGACGAATGCACCAGTACCAACAACGCAAAGGTGTATCAAACCCAATAAACAGCAACGCTGGGGTATGGAAATAGGACTACACGGCCGACTACACCACACTATTGACTAGTTTCATACAGGAACAAGCAAACGAGCATCATACTTATATGAGCGAAATGTCAATACTACAGTACACGCAGCAGCATTTGCCTGTATACCACGCCGCTGACGATAAATGCTACCAATCTAAAATCATCCATGACAAATCGGCAAGCGGTAGGAATGCCGCACCGTCTACGAGGAGATCGTATTGCTGTCGCTGAACAGAAACTCCAGCAGCGGGAGATTTACAGGGCTTTACGCGGGTCAGGTCAAACCTCCCGGGTCGGGTCGGGTCAGCTGACCCGACCTGACCCGCGAAAGGTTTGAGGTGTGTTGACGTGACCCGACCCGACCCGCGAGATTTCAAAACCCTCATGGCCCGACCCGACCCCACCCGCGAAACGTTTGAGGTGTGTTTCCGTGACCCGATCCGACCCACGAGGTTATGACTTTTGACCCTCTCGACTCTTGACCCGACCCGACCCGCGAGATTTGAAAAAGTGCTGACTCGACTCGACCCGACCCGTGAGATTCGGGAATCTCCTGACCCGACCCGACCCGACCCGCAAGATTACAAAACCTGCTGACCCGACCCGACCCGACCCGCCACCTTCCGATTGACCCGTGAGACACGGGTTTCATGCGGGTCGGGTCACCTTGACCCCCGAGATCATTTATCTTGATCCGCGGGTTCGACCCGCGGATCCGGCACGTGGGTCGACACTTCAAAAACGACTGAATACTCATTATTGTGCCCCGCAGCGATATGTGGCCTGGCTGAAGTGGGTATGGATCGATGGATGGATGGATGCGGGCATGCGTGTATGGATTTGGCGATGTTTTAATGTTTGAACATTATACCAAATAATTATATGGATTATTAGTATGTACGAGATAAGCCTTTCTGTATGAAAGCGGAAAGTGTTCTAAGTGTCGGATCCGCAAGCCGGATGCGCGGGTCCGACTCGAGGGTCATCCAAGAACAACTCGCGGGTCATGCTGGCCCAACCGGCGAGTGGCCCATTTTTCGCGGGTCATGACCCGACCTGACCCGTGAGCTTCCCATCACCACTTGATCCGACCTGGACCCGACCCGTGAGATTTGGGAAAATATTGTCCCGACCCGACCCGTGAGTACCTAACATTTATGACCAGACTGGGTACACGATGGGGATACGCCTATATGCTGTGAGGCATCTCTCACTCAAACCGCCTTTTACGATGAGCATGATACGTCGAAAACCCTGGCCTGCAAAAAAATGACAGGGCCAACCGATGAAAAACCGCACGCCTCGAACATATCATGTACAGATCATTCCCAGCTCATCGCTCAGATATTTCAGGGCATATAGATCATCAGCTCCCGGTTTTGTATTATCTGTGTAGCTCGTGACGCCGGGTGGGAGCCTTACACTCTTCATGATCTAGCACGTGCTTACTGGCCTGGATCTGTTGCTACTACGCAGATAGATATATCCTACGCAACCTCACACAAAGGCGGGCGAGGAACTAGATGATCTACTATAGATATATCATGATAAACCCAGGTACTTGTCCACCACACATACTGAAAAAAGGGAACAATGATTATGGTTTCCAGTGATATTGGGGAAGTCATCCCTCGGCAGATAAAAACCCCGTCAGCCGGACAGATTTTCGACCAAAGCGTGCAGCGTATTCCTATCGTAGCAGGCTCTTATGTTGACGCTGTTAGTACCGCAGTCCCCTTCTGGGGGCAAACCAGTCTAATTCCAAGTAGTTTGTCACCCAAAAGGGACCGCGGCACTGAAGGGCACCAAAAGGGTTTGACATGTACTGCGGTGTGATACGGCAGGGACAAAAAGGCTTCATACCAATTGAAAATTATGGGCCTCCACGCGCGGAGTGCTCTATATACAGCCTGCACCCAAAAATCGATTTTGTACAACCATCTGAGAGAGCTGCCAACAATGCACTTTCAAGATGAAGTTCAGAGAACAAGGGGACACGAACAGAAAGAAAAAGACACCACTTTTTTCTTCAGTCCCAGACAAAGGAGGTCACTAAACTCAAGTGAAAAAACATGTACCTGGTACCAGGTATATATTTCTTTCCTGACAAAAAATTCCAACCCGCTAGTGGTACGAGTACGTACGCAATTTTGTTTTAATGCCGATATGGTGGCGGGTGCGATTCTTGCATAACTCAAATCTGCGGGCTTTAGACAAACGATCGAATGGGCTTGCAAATCCTAAGATGCACCACATATCGGATGAAGCAAAGACACAGTCACAAATTACACAATGCTTGCGCAGCTCTTTACTTGAGGAGCCTACACTAGAGTCAAGTGGGGCATGTTGGGCCTATACTATAATCAAGTAAAACATCTACCCGTACCACGGCTTCTCTGCTCTCTTGAAACCGTAGCCCGTGAGAAGGTCGCCGAGTTTACCGAAACTCCTGTGAGCAGAGCTGGCGAGCAGAAGCGACGAATCCAACAGCACAGACACGTACAAACATTTGCTCACAATGCATATACAAAGTACCCGGTATATATACGTACCTTCGGTACGACATACCGCGTGTCGGATACCGGGTACAGCACAAAGCCACAGGTATACAACCATCCAAAAAAGTAAAATAATTCAGTTTCGGACCGATCGCGTCTCACCACGTCGGTGTACAAAATACGGCTAAACACGCAACGTACACACCTATACGATACACATGCTGCACATCCCCTAACGATATAAGAAACAGGTGATCTACCTAAATCGCAAGCCGCAAGCTGTCCGATGTGTACAACCTTTGTACCCGTCAGCCAATCACATTACATTATCAGCCAATCACACATCACCGTTTAGCCGCCAGTCGGATCACATCTCACCATGTTCGTGTAGGTCCTGATGAGATGGGTGTTGTGCACAGCCACCATATTGTTGACGGAGATGTCCACCATGCTAGGCTGGCCGCTCTCGTGCCGCAGGCTAGGCGGCGCACAGGCCTTGACGACGGGTACTCTTGACCTCGACACCGCGAACACCTTGAAGGACAACAACATCATCATCAGCAACAACAAAAACAGTGTTGTCCACGGGTTCGGTACGAAATCGCGTGTTGGGTCCGATGGAACCACCCGACCCGACCCGACCCGACCTAACCCGACCGGACCCAACCCGATCCAACCCAACCCGACCCGACCCGGCCCCCGACCCGATCCGATTAGTGAGACTTCGAATACCTTCTGACCCGATCCGACCCGAGCCGTGAGTGTGTGAAGGCCTCTTGACTTCTGGCTTGACCCGTGGCTCAGCTCATGACCCGTGAACTGCCGCGGAAAAACTTTTGTGTTCACGACCCGAGTATATCACATTTTTTTTTCTAATTTTTCAAGGTGACTATTATTAATAATAGTAAAAAAATACAAACAAATATACTAACACAACGATACTCCGAAGTTAGATAAGAGAGTTTTCCTCGAATGTTCTCAGACACAGAGACCCCTGCGTTCTTGGGACAACTTACCCCAGCTTACTCGTAGTGTGGCCAATGCTACAAATGCTGCGTCGTACTTCGTCGAAATTTTTAGAAGTCGAACATGCCACGATCTATCTATCAATCTATTTATCTATCTACAGACAGCCCATGTAGATCCCAACCTTCCCTTCAGCATATATTTATGCAGGATCTATGTGGTAGCCCCACAGTAAAGGTCATGGATATGAGACGGCTTCCCCCCGCCGGCAATATGAGCCACAGCAAATCCTATAGACGAGGGATCTATCTTCGCTGCAAGATCTAAATAAACTTCCAAGTGGAAAAGATTTGCAAATTATCTGTCTCATGTGCGAAAAAATCCAGCAGCCTTTACGATGTTTTCAACCCACAAATCATACCAGATAAAGTACCAAATATATTTAGTTTTTTTTCCGTGGTCCGCACATTTTTTGTTTTTTTCCATTATGCGCGGCGAAGCCGCGCTCAGGTCGGGGTCTTAGCCTGGGCTAGGGTCGGGGTTAGGGTTAGGTAGGGTCGACGTCCTGTCTTGATTTGCACAAAAAAAAACGCAAAACGCAAAAAAAAACAGCCTAAAACCTCTATAAAGTGAAATATATTTGGTACTTTATCTGGTATGATTTGTGGGTCAAATACTGATAAAGGCGCCTTAAAAAATCCGATAACATGTCCCAACACTACTAACGAACAGCAGTGGCTGTCCAATACCACTCTTAACTAACCCTCTCATGGACCCCATAGTAAATACCGGGTAGGACTTACGGTACACACAAAAAAACTATTATATATTTAGCCATTTTTTTTAACCATATTCGGTCCTGTTTACGATGTTCCCCGCAATCAGAACGAGTAGTACTTTTTGGTTGAACAACCCGGTCGTACGGACAGGAGCACTGTGCCATGCGGCTCTCTGCGTCCAACCATTGTAAATCGGGACACCAAGCATTGGTATCAACCCCAACACCAACAGTGGCCGTTTCTGCAGTCGGCACTTATCGTCCATTTTCCACTTTCAAGTCCCGATGGGATTTTAACCCTTGTAGGACTGCAGTGACGTTTTGGGGGCAGTTGGCGACAAATTACTCGGAATTAGAGTGGGTTGTTCCCGGAACGGGACTGGAGTTCTTAAAAAATCGAACAGTAGTGCTTGTCCAACACTACTCTGAACAGCAGTGCTGGCTGTCCAACGCTACTCTTAGCAGCAGCAGTGGTTTGCTTGTGTCATCGCTCACTTTTGTGAAGCCCTGTCTCTCAAGTATTTTCTTGAT
>JBBMHQ010085618.1:0-11176 GCA_037834295.1 Postelsia palmaeformis | reverse complement strand
AGGCAATTCCAGAGACAGCAATGGGAGTACTATGTAACTGCCTCTTAGGTGCCTTGCCATAAACCCTACGTGAGACGATCAATTATTCGTGCGGAGTAAAGGTTCTTTACCTCGCACAAATGATCTAGGGGGGAGGGGGGGATAAAAGGAGAGCGGGTATCTCAAACGTTCGTTGGGGCATAAATATCACCGCCGTGTCAAGAACTAACATCAAAATACGCATTATTGAGCGGGGCATAGCCAAATCAGCCGTTTCAGCAGCGCCTTGACTGACCCAGCGTTCTTCTAGTACTGCTGTGAGCTCATGATCTTAGGTAGTGACACCTGGTACCAATACCACCAGCTATTCCTACCGCTCATCGCATCCCTTTACAGAGCACAGGTGAGGACAATGGTGCTGATGGTGATGATGGTGATAGTGTTTTCACGGTATTTTAGTACTCGCGCTTAAGCTCTTTTGAAAACTTAAGCCCTCTCCTAGCCGCACGTATGCAGGGGAGGTTAGACTAAGCCCTTGGCTGCCACTTGCTTTTGTCCGGCAGTTCCCAACCGAGCCCTAGCCTCAGCCCTACTATCGACCGCCACTTAACCCCCCCTGATCGCGTACGCGCCTATACTATTACGGGACACCATAGTAAATAGCCCCAACGGGTAGGGTGGACCGTAACTGGACCAAGTCCGGCGGGAAGGCCTCATAGCCTAGGTTTTTGTTAGTGGATGAGCTCGCGCGAGTCCCACACTACCCGGGAGAGATAACTCTCCCGGGTGGCTATCTCCACCGCACCTGCTCCTCTCCGGGGTCAGGTCGGGTCAACGTGCCTACAGCCTATGGGGTAGCAACAGCTTTGTCTAGTGTTGCAACGGGGTCTAAGGGTTAAATTGACACACGACACGAAATCGCGAACGTGGAAGCGTGCTGAGCTAAAGCTTTATTTTTACCAATCCGCCGGAGGATTAATAATAAGGAGATAGGAACTACGGTAAACACAAAAACCTATATATCTACCTATTTTGACCAACAATATTCGGTCCTACTCACTATGGCCCCCTAGAATAAGGTAACCTCGAGGGCACAGAGCAACGCATATGGTCGGCTTGGTTCTACATGTCACAACATAACTCGTGGTCACTGCACACGGTATGCCGGTAGCTGCTAACCCCGAATATTTCTACGAACGTTGGCGCATAAGTGAAGAATGTCACATGTCTACCACCTCCAAGCCAAGGGAAGCACGATTGGCATATTTAGGTTAGGTACTATTAATACTACTTACGGTAGTAACTGCCGGCGTCCCCGGTGGCTTGGTCGGTAGTCCGCGCGCCTATCAAAAATCTATTTCGTGTGTTCAAGACTCACCGAGTGTATGCTCAGGTTTTTTTTCTATGCATGAAAGAAATTGATTAGCGGGAAGCGCGAGTTAGCTGAAATTCGATGACACCCGACGAGCAGTGGGAATGCTGAACCCTATGCGCGACAAAAAATAAAGGCACGTACCGGGGGGAAGAAGGGTAGACACCTGTGGCTACGTCTTGTCCAGAAGGGTGCCGAGGGTAAAACCTCCTGCGAACTAGGGAACTAAGGTTGGAGAGCACAGGTGACGTTAAAATAAAGAAGTAGTAATGGTACGCGGCAACAAAAAGAAAATCTTCGCTACTCTTGGCTTTCAAGGGCTTTCTTTTACCAGCGGGCAGAACGCTTCCATTTCAGTCGCAGTTAGCTTTTGGTGAAGGCTGGGGGAAGCCGGGCAGCGCATGCACGCACGCACGCGCGCAGCGGCTCTTGAGCTATTTCCACGCCCTGGAGAGAGAATGGATTGCCCCAGTTCATGATCCAGACCTTCCAAGGCAGATCTATTCCCGATATTGTATTATCCAGGTTATGTTGCCGAGTGGGTGGGAGGTCTAAAATCCGTACGATCCATTGATATAATATCTTTCTTTGGGGAAGATATCTACAATGCAGATCCTGCGCAGTATCTTCCAACGGCAGGCGCCGAAGTAGACGATTCTTAGTACTGCAGTCTCTTTAGATCTGTTTTCGGGGCAAACAAGTCTATTTTTAGGTAGTTTCCCCCCCAAAACTTACCGAAAGAGACCGCACTCTTATTGAAAGGGTTAAGGCGGGATATTTCCGTCCGACGCTTGCTTGTACCAGGCAGTTTTCCACTGCAGTCGCGTTTTTTTTCGTGGAGAACTCGATTGGTATTCGTGTGAAGGGGGTTCTGACTCTGTCGATACAAAAAAAAAGACAAAGCTGGCAGGCCCGGGGATTACACGCACCATAACAGCGACGTGTGCAATATAACTCCCAGGAGTTGTACCGTAGCAGGCGGTTCGTGTATAAAGCGTCGTAGTGTGAGGATATAATTCGTGGGAGAAGGCGGGGGTTGAAGCTGTCCCCGAGCGTTACCTGAACGAAGACCCTGCTCACCCTAAGTGGGCTGTTTCGCAAAAATGAGGAACTGTGTCGAACATCGAAACTCGAATTCCGACTTCATTCCAGTCACCCCCGCTGGTGTGTACTCGATGTTATGCATGGCTGTAGTCGTGTTACCATAGACCCTCGCATCCCTACAATGCCCGGACGAGCACGGCGGGTGTTTATCGACCAGGCAGACAGGCAGACATTGCTTGCATGCACCAAGCGGGGAAGGGGCCTACATAGCAACCGGCCATGACATGAGGTCGTGTCGTAACCCCCCCGGGCAGAGTTCACTGCACATCAAGATTCGAATTTTGATATCCAATACGACCTTTTTTACTCGTATCAGCATGAACGGCAGGTAGCCCAGCCCATGTTTTGTTGGGGCTTGTTGCCGAATCGCGACAGGCCGGGCTTGTTGCCGAATCGTGGCAGGCCAGCAATTGCGTTATACAGATTACGCTCGCAGACAACATACGCCACCGGCTCGACCCGGCCCTCTCGCAATAAAAAGCTCCGCAAGGATTTCAGTCTTACATTTCCTGGAAAATAAAAAAAGAAAATCGGGAGTAATTACGCTGAGTGTGGTGAATGTGGTGTGGTGAGTGTGGTGTGATGTGGACCACACCGCTTCGCAAACAAGAAATCTAGCCTGGGCCGGTATCCCGGTCTTTCACTAGAGTTTCTTATCAAAGCGTTATTACTGTGTGCATGGGCAGCGGGTGGCCCAGCCCATGCTCATTGGGGTTTGACGCCGAATCGCGACAGGTCGGCATTCGCATCCGTGCCGAGCGCCGATATCTGCCGGATCGCTTGTCCAGCGAAAGCGTCGAGTTCCTCGCTCGTGTATTCCCCGCTCGGGTCCCAACCCACAGACGACATCACCTGACACATGACACAGGCGCCAGAGCAGGGACAGACGAAAAGTGTGTTAAAAATATGTCCCACACGGGTACAGATTGAATCTCGTGGGAAAAAGTGTCCATGGTCAGAGAGTCGGCACAGAGAAAGACAAAGACGAAAAAATGTATTTGATTCATATTTGGGAGTGTACCGTAACTACAGCAGTACATCAGTCGCCATTTGCGCTCATTTGCGCTCATGATGACATAACGGGTATGTAGACGAAAACAAAAAAGAAAAGGGAGCCACAGTCGTCACCAAATATTTCGGAACTGAACAAAATTACGTACGTAGCGAGTTGGGAGTTTTCGTCACGAAGGAAATATAAAACATCTTTTTTTTCTCAGGTTTGTTTTAATTGATTTTATTTTATTTTTTGTACCCCCCCGTCTTGAACTCGAAAAAAAAATGAAACAAATGAAACAAATGCGGTGCGAACGGTGCCGGTTTGCTTTTGTAGAATGGATACAATACAAAAAGACAACCGATCTACTGGTACTGGCTGCTGGTACTGGCTACTCCTCACTCGAGGAGCTCCGCGCTGTCAGTCTGAAAAAAACAGCATATCGAACATATCGGGCCCGACAGCAGTGGCAGTGGTTCATCCGGCGAGCACGACGTCTTAAATGTGCACGACCAATCTATCGGTGAAATCGTTCTATAATTGGAGACGGCGGCGGTCGGTGAAACGGCAAGAGATGGAAGGTTCGACGGTTGATTGCCGTCACCATCGGCTGCCTGAGAAATCGTCACACATCGGCCCGATCACGACATATCTACTGTATCGTATGTACTTCGAAGTATCAATCTATTTATCTGTCTGTTAATCTGTCTATCTATATATCTACCGTACCTTGTATATTCCGTATCATATGCGTGTCATGAAGGATGTGCACCGTTACAGGTCTAACCCAAGGGAACATGCGCTGGATTGTGCAACATGATCTCACGGCTTCCGCGCGGGCAACATGACCAAAAGGATGCAGATCACACACAGCGCATTCATAGGTCCTGGGATCTGTCTCCCCTGACGCGTTTGGAAAGGGTGCAGATCAAGTTCACATGGGGCCTACAGTATGTTATACCTAAGTGTTCCCCGCAAGGCCAGAACAGAAATCACTGTAGGAAAAGGATGCGAGAGCGGAAAACGCCTTCTTTACGAGGAAAACAGGGGCCCACAGCAATCACTTCACATGTATTCCCCCCGACATATCTGCAGAATCCAAAAGGGGATCCGGAACGAATCACCCCTTGTTCGATAACGAAACATGGAACCCATGGCAATCACGTATCTACCCTGCCATCTACATATAAGGCGATTCATTTGTTGCAGATAGCGGATCTATCTTCTAAAAGATGTACCAGTACAGGTCTGAGCTGTCCGATGGTGTTTGTCTGCTCACCTCATTTACAGTCGATGGGGTGTGCTCCGTAGACGCCAGCCCCCCCGCCGCAACAGCCGCCACCTCTTGGCGAACCTGGCAAGACACCGCAGGTCCGATCGCCGAGAATGAGAGAGAACCCCAAGAATTTTATCCCACTTTTTATCATCCAAACATGGTACCTCGTACTACTGTATACCTGGTAATATTTGTCTCCGAATTCCAAACACAGCCGATTGACAGCTTCGCCTCTTGATAACCATTTGGTCTACAGTCACTCCATATCGCCAATAGTAGTCGTCAACATAGCGTAGTCCGTTGTCAGACTATACTGTATCCCACAAGTACGGTGGACCATAGTAAATACAGTATGACCAAATATTGTTTCAGAACTAGAAAAATATCCAGGTTTTTGTGTGTATCGTAGGTCTTATTTAAAACAGTATGTTCCCCGTAATAGGATGATGAGATAACACATACCCTCGGAGGGAGTTCCACGCTGTTTTTTTCGACACATGGGGGAGATTGCAAGCGCCTATCGATGCCTTCATGAGAAAACAACGGCACCCTCTTTCCAAAGCCACCGTTTTTGGTTTGATGTTACCCCTCTGTTCCAAGACGTAGGACGGGCTCGGGGAACCAATGTGATTCCTTGCGTGTTCTGCAGCATCGCGTTTGTTCTCACTCTCAACTCCTGATCGAATTCTTGACGGAACTCCTCGCGCAACCGTCGCGCCCGCGCCCTGGCATGGTCAAGCTCCCACTCCTTCTGTCGCTCCAGAGGCCTCTCGATACGCAGCGAGCTAGTGGCAGAGCTGTCGTCTTCATCGCTTCCTTGAATTAGCGCTATGGCTGCCTGGGGTATAAACCACGACAAGGGGACGTAACGATCGATGCAATAGTTGACACTCCCAGTTTATGGGATTCCATACGGTATATATCCTATATGGGAGCCCATGGCATATATCGCATACGGGGTACCATGGAACAATCCCGTATGCAGTCGTATGAAGGAATATTGTATGGGACCTCACGTAGGGAATGTCCCACGGTATCCGATGGGATGGTTACGGGATCCGACGGCATACATTCTATGGTATATCTGTTAATCCAATGGGATCGCGCGTGATCAGACTGTGCCTCATGGGATGCTAACGAGAAGCACTGATGAAACGGTCGTTTCTGATGCTGGGAAAATATCCGCTTTGATTGTTTCACGTTGGGCTGGTTCGCTGGCTGTGCCGTGTGGGCTGTCTCGCTGGCTGTACGGAGCTGCGGTCGTCTGAGCGCTACACGAGTAGCTACTGTAGCGCCTCGGGGAAAAAGGCTGCCTTACGAAGTAATGTTTCGATCGCTGCCTTCGGGTTGGCTGGTTGTCTATAGATTAAAAGCAGCATCATATATCACTCATACATGCCACCGGGTGACAAGACCAACCGGGCGTTGCCATCTCACAGAGGAAGCTCTCTACACCAAACCGTGCGCTCGAAGCTGCGTACGGATAACTAGACCAGTTGGGACACCAACCAGCGTCACACCTCCTTAGCTTGGCCAGCCTTGTCCTCGATGAACTCTACCAAAGCTCCTGACGTGAATCGCGGTTGGTTCCTGGCGATGGGCGACAGGAGTGAGAGGGACGACAAAAAATCACATGATTATCTGAGGGTCACTCTCATCGAACGCAAAACACCTTGGGTAGGGACAAACAAATCACGATTCATGGCAGGTGTAAACATTGGTATTTTGCGACGTTTGAAGAGGAAATACAAGATCGCTTGTTGTTGTCGTTCACAAAACGTACGTGGCATCCAGTTTCTTGAGCTTTTCCAAACATTCAAACTAAACAAGTGCGACGTATATGACGATTCGCGTAATATTTCAACGTTGTTTTCGCCACGAATCACGCCTTGCTTTTGCTTGGTAGGGATAGGACTCCACGTATCGGAAAGTAATTGCTCTTCGTACACGATAGCCAGCTAGCTGCCATCGTCCACGGGAAAAGGAATTTATAGGCAACTGAATTATTTTAGGAGGTACCTTTGAACCACGTTTTTGTGTGACACTCACATAAAAAATGAATGCTTCCGGGAGACGACTTCGAAGCACTTGTTGTGCTGTGTACTATGGCAACCGAATGCTTCTGAGGGGTACCCACGGACCACTGTTTGTGTTGTTTTGTCATGCTCAGTGCGGTGATGTTTAAAGGACAGCATCCACTTCCGACTGAAGGCGTGTAAGGCGTCGAGGTGGAATCGGCAATAGAGTGACTGACAACAAGCCACCTTCTAGCTAGACAATACAGTTATTACTTTTACTAGTACAGACAGTTGAGTGGGTTGTTTGACAGAGGTCTGCACCCGTGCTTCTGGCCGACGCGTTCGAGGATCGAGTCGTGCATGACTAGAGCGACAGATACTATAGTATACTATAGTCGGCGAAATATTATTTCGCTACCCAACGAATAATAAGCCGTGAAGCCCAACCAACCTCACAGCCCCAAATAAAGTCTGAACCTCAAAGCCCTTCATTGCGGCACGGCTGTTCCGCTTGAACAAACAACGAAACAATAGTAATCGTGCGTTCCGACGTAGCAACATTGCTAGCGCGCATCTTCCCGTAGTATCGCGGTCGAATATTACCACGAACGAATATTACCACGAACGAGCCCGACGTTTCTTATCCTCGTGACACTATAAACGCATGACCGTCGGCAGGACAAGAAGCCCAGTATGCAGCCAGTCGAGTATTCGAAAAATCAAAACAGCCCATTTCCTCGGGCGAGAGATTGAATTCTTCGTCAAAGCTTATGTCCGCAACCTTGGTGTCATACGGTGTGGAACTACTGTTGCGGGGCGCCATAGTAGATAGGATCAAAAATATTGTCGGTATAAATATCGAAATACACAGGTTCTTGTCTGTACCGCAGATCCTATTTACTACAGTATGTGCCCCGTAACAGCGGGGATAACTTCCACCGCGCGTGCTATGGGGATTTGTAGGTTTATACAGCGGTCTACATTTGACAGATGTTCTACGCAACAAGTCAACTATCTACCAGGTTTGTTATAACCAGCAATTTCTACTGCTGGTAGTTGAACATTTCGGAGGTTTTACACCTACAGTACCATGCCAGCATTGAGGTATTTTATTTATTCACTGTTGTTGTTGGAGGAGGGGGGTGATGGGAACACAACATTCATACAATTAGTACGATTCGCGATAAAACGTTTCCAGCCTACCAACCGCAGCATGCGCGTCAGCGTCATCCCATGCATACACACGAAAAAAAGGAGAGAACCGACTGGACCAAAAAAAATAGATGGTACTTGTCTACTGCTTACGTGTGACTTTATCGTTTTGGTGCCAACTATGAATGGTTATCTTGGGTATTCTCCGGAAACTCCAGTGCCTCGGGCGGATTAAAACGCCCAAGACTATCGTGTTGGGGGAATGTGGCGATCTATTCAAGGCAGGGGGCATGCTCGTTTATCGGTGGACGAACGTATGGCGACATTCCTATCCTTCATCGACGGAGGCATACCGACGCTTTAGGTAGCACTAACGGACGAACGCACGGCGACCTCCGTCCATCGTATCACCCATGTACAGCATGACCACATGACGAGGCGATACACAGCATGATCTAGACGAGTCGCAAATCGAACCTGTGATCTGTCGACGGAGCCTTCCGGCCGACTCCCGCGGCCGACAGCGATGATACCGCATCTTCACTCGGTTGACGCGCGCCGCCTGTCGGAAGCGCGCAGCAATTAAGCACCGGCGTGCTCAATATAATGGGTCGGCAATGGGTCGGCACATGGTGCATACCTGGCGAAATATACTAATTAGCCGCATTCGATGAACGCTACAGTATGGATAGCAACAGCATTGACATTACGTGCGCGAATCCAGCAAAGCTAAGGTTAGGTCCACCGCCTTCGATTTCTACTCGTACTGGAGGCCCGGGGTTTTTGGCAATATTTTTCTCGTTCCAACTCCACTCGCTCTACGCTCTACGGCCTTATGAACAAGCCGTAGAGAGGTGGTCACAGGTGGTAACTCTCCTCGCTGATCGATCTCAAGCGCGCCTTTATTGATCTTGCGGGTGCTTTTTGGTCGGTTTTCTCACCTGCGCTAGCTTTTCCGTCGGTTATCTGATGTACCAGCGATTCCGCCGAGTCCTTGCCGATTCCGCCGATTTCCGTGATGCTGGCGGGGAATGCCAGCGCGTTCTCAGTCGATGAAGGGCTTCTCGTATTTCCTGAGCTCGTCCCAGATCGCGATTGTGATTGCAATGACGCGGACGAAGGAGAGTCGGCTCTTGAAGCGAGTTCTGACGAACGTTCTGAGTACCGTTCGCTTCCCGTGCTTGACCAGCTTCCGCTGCCGCTGTTGCGTCCCAACGCCAAGATACGAGGGCCATACAAGGATTGAGAAGGAGAATGGAGTTTCTCTCACAATGGGTGCGGAAGGAGAGACAACACTTTCGCTGAAGGGTTCGGAAGGAGAAAACTGTGTTGTTGAAAATTATAAAAAAGAGCAAAAAGAGGTTTTCACTACCGCAATTAAAAAATGGCGGAAAAGTTCGGTCATATTTTTGAACGGTTCCGAAGGAGAGACCGACTGCGCTAACGGTTCCGATAGGATTTTTTTTTTCACGGTTTGCTGAAGGATCCAAAAAGGCAAACCACTTTATCTCACCCAAGGGTTTGGGTCATAAAAAGGGGAAGGACGAAACGGCGTAGTTGGAATGTCCGGGAGGGAGAAAGTCTAGGTAAATATCTGCTCCCGTATTGTCGCTGGCATCGAGCGATCGGTAGCAATGGCGATCCTCAGCGCAAGCAAACTTGAACTATTTTGGGATCCAGAGATGGCGACCCAGAAAAAATGTAAAAAGGTTGTCTTACCAACCATCTAGAAAAGTATAGTCTACCACACGGGTGATAAGACAACACACCCCCTCGAACGAATTTTGAAGCTGGTTCTCTCCGCGACGGGGAAGGTGCGAACCCCGAGCGACGCATGCGTCCAACAGCAACGTACCGACAAGACCATTCCAGAGCCAGCAATTTTGTTTGTGTGTGCCTGCCTTATCGGCTCCAAACATATGTCCAGGGTGCGTGTATCTTCGCGTTGGCATATGCAGTACGACCTCGCACACTTGCGAGATAGTAGGATCATGCTGCGTCCCGCTCATCTCGTGCATACCCTTGCATCGTATCTAGGAAATAAAACTTATCATACCCTCAACCCAGCAGCCGCAGCTGATGCAATCGTCACTGTCCTTCGTGTATCGCTTTCCCGGACAAACTCCCAAAGGGATGGTTGACCGACGTTCACCGCAGTCCTCCTATTACGGTAGGCCATATTAAATAGGACCTACAGCACACACAAACAACTATGTGTTTCGCAATTTTTACCAACAGTATTTGGTCCTATTTACTATGGTGCCCTGTATTAGCGGCACGTGACAACACACGTCCGTCCCGTATCAGGTAGCGGTGTTTTGAAGTGTCGCAGCCTTGTTTCGCGTACCTAAAGCAGGTCGTGGTTTACAGGAGCCGTAACTGGGGCTTGGCAGCGTGACAGGTGAGAACCTGACATGCTTCATCCCGGCATTGTGGAGATGCGAGGGTCTATGGTCAGACGACTACGGCCATGAATGAGATCGAGTACATCTCTCCTATCGAGTACACACACCCCCAGTTGTGGGGTATCTGAAGCGTAGCCGTAGGAATTGTAACCGCTTACTCACCTTCTATCGTTGGATGCGGCTGAATCGGCACCTGAAGAAGGTCTTCTGCTGCCGTCTCCTTGTTCCATCGTTCCACCCTGCCCGGGCGGAATCGAAAGCTTTCTTATTTTTGGTGTACGTATCGGTACACCAGACACACAGTACCCCAGTGCGTACTGTAGCGTGTTCGCCCCAATCAAGAGCACAAAATACGAGACTGCTAGGAGCACCGGATATTGAACAACAAATCTCGCGTCCGATCCCGTCGTCCAACTTTCTGCGTTCTTTCTGACTACATGGATGCTGGAGGCTCGCAGCAAAAAAAAGCGCGGTTGCCATGACTCGATATCACTCCAAAATATTGATGGTTGGAGAGCAGTCGCGAATTTCATGCTGACTGAAATTAGGGCACACTCTCGCGGGTGAAACGCCCCTTGAAAGGTCAGCGCGAAGGTTTAGTGAAGTTTTGAGAGCGCTGCGTCGGCGAGTTCCGAGGACAGTAGCAGGCAGAAACCTCGAACCGTGTTAGTCAGTCAGCGATCTCTTCTGCCTTACTCCTAACGCTGCCGATCAAGGATGCCACAGCCGGATATGCATGTAGAACACTCAACACGGCACTCCTGCTGGGACGGATTTCATAGTCGATTTTCTCCAAACATGCCTCAAGAGGGGGTGTACTCGGTAGGAGATATGTACTCGATATCATGCATGGCCGTAGTCGTATGACCATAGACC
>JBBMHQ010085607.1:0-11177 GCA_037834295.1 Postelsia palmaeformis | reverse complement strand
AGAAAGTGCTGTAATCTTCTCGCGATAAAAATGCAAGGCACGTACCGTAGTGAGGAGGAGGGAGAAGAGCCTACTTGAGTGACCCCTGATCTGAGTTACGACTGAAAAGGGAGAGAGAAGAAGGGCGACGATAATGAATGGGATGAGAAAAAAAACAAGAAAAAACTTTCCTCTCTCATGGGTATGTTCCACGATGTATATTTCATTCCTGCTGTACTTCCCATCATTATTTGTTACTTGTCCTTCACGAGGGAGTCGTGTGGCGTGGATGAGTGACCCTGCTGGTCTCGTTCCATTTTGTCTGACGCGGGGTGGGAGCCTAGTTGATGAACGCAGGGCGTAGACGGTGGACGGGTTATCAAGGAATCGGGACGTCTAGTAGAGGCAACCTGGCAATTCTCCACTCACCACGAACTGCCGCGGCTACTTCAGGGATATATTTCGTTGTCCGGCGAGCCTGCTGTTTCTCATGGTACTCAAGTCTTCATTCGAATTTGTTTGTAGTGGTTGGTGCTGTTTATTGGGCTTGTCAAGTGTGTGCCACATCGGATGTACTGACGGGAGGAACATGTGAAGTATTCTCGTATTTGTAACTTGATGTTCCATGTTCATTTATTATTGATTGTTTTAATATTAATAGTTACTTCCTGTTTAGTCTCTCCCATTGGGTTGTTTCGTTTCGGTATCTCTGATTCATACATGCTGGGCTGGCCAAGACCAGCTTCGAAGGGTTCTGCTCACATTCTCAATTCTGTGTGTACGAGGTTTGATGTTTCAACTTGACACGTGTCTAATAATAGCATATAGTCCTTCCGAAGTACTGTAGTGATTACTGCACCACTCGTTTTTTGTGTTTTCAGGTAGCGGAACAAGACAAATTCAAAAGTATTACTGAGTAATAAAATGTTCCATGACCAAAACTGACGCAAAAGAATTGAAGACAAGTGGCGCAGTATTGGATCTCTTTGTTTTGCTCGTGAGAGTCGTGAAAAAATCGACGTAGGAGACAGAACCGGTGGGAGAGAAGCACATTTTTATGAATTCTCATTACAGAATTACATTTCGATGCTGCCGTCAGAAGATCAGGTGCATGCGCACACGCCCATTTGAACCCTCTTTTTCTTGCTCGTGGCGCTATTTTTCAGGTTTGCTGTGCAATTCCATTATCACCAGTGTCAAATGGGTATCGTCCCCACTTTCCCAGGTTTTTGGAGATATTCGATGTTGCTGAATTTTCCCCTGTAAACAAAGATTGTAGTCTTGGAAGGAAGGAATGTGAGGCACCTGCACAAAGCGAACCAGAAGTTTCTGTCGTCTATGTCGACAACAATTTTTATGTCAACGACGACGTAGGAGTACAACACCCCGGAAGTTTATGGTGCGTTCCTTCGACGGACCAGGTAGCCAGCAATCTGACGCTTCTGTTGATCATTTTTTTTTCAGCAGTTTATTATTATCTAATATATATATGTACCCGTCGAATCAAGCAAAGTGACATGGTTAAAATTGCAATGTCCACCATTCCTATCATACTGCACAAAAATATTATGAGCTCTTGCCGTATGTTCTCGACCACGGAGTTTCCATCTCGCTCTATAGAAAGAAGAATCTGGCACAAATATCTATACCAGCTAACCGGATGTTGCGACGCGTGGACAGCAGCAAAGGAACATACTCCTATCTTTCTCTCATTGAATATAAAAAAAGCATGTGTTTGGTTCCCTTATGACGCGCTTTTACACCCGTTGGGCTCTGCACGTTCACGCTGAGATGTCTGAGTTCCAATCCGGCCCGGCCAATGTTGTGTATTTCGTGTGGTGAGTTCCGTGACCACAGGATAATTCTCTCCTTATACTGGATGTGACGGCGGTTCGAAAGCATGCAAACACTTTTTTCCCACCATGTGGGGAATATATGCTTGTGCCAGCATATACATCATGGAGCGGACAACGCGTAACGGTAAAAATGTGTGTGTCTAAACCGCAGGGTGAGTGTGCGCGATTTGACTAGAGCCACACGGAAACAAAAGAGTGCGCAGTTTCTCTTGCCGTCGTTTCCACTACACGCGATAGGTTGGCTCTGCTTGCTGCAATGTCTAAGCTCCATACCGCGTCACAGTGTATTTGACCATGTGTCGTGGCTCGACTACATGCAGGAGCAATTCATCATTACCTATCATTACCCAACAAAAAGGTGGTGACGCTACTGCAGCCCACGGACAAGCTTCACCGTCCACACAGGGTTCGCCTCCACGGATCTATGACTCGATCGCCCGACCCTGATATCCATGCTTCGAGGTTCCTAGAACGGAGAACACAATCACAGCAGCACCCCCGGCCGTGTGATGCACGCGTACTCACGAACATGGAAGCTTCGACTGACATCGCTCACACTAAAACAGCCTTGACGTAGGCAGACCGAAACAATAGCAGGGCTGTTGGCGTATAAGTTTTAGCGCCCCGGAATCCCAGTCAGAGGGGGACGGTAGTGGGGCTGTTGGCTTCGGTGCCAGTTTATCGACTCGTCCCGTGCCAGTATATCGACTCGTCCCGAGTATCTTTGTTCACAAAGCTGTAGTGTTGAACTGAATTTCTTGGTGTTGGTCCGGCTGGAAAATCTCGTTTTTCCCGGGTGGTCCCGTGTTTCTCAAGCGCTTTCTCTCTGTTTCTGAGCGCGAAAGATTTCACTCGAGCTTTACGTATTACATTTTCGTTTTTCATTGCTTTGCGGCATTTTTGGTACCTCTGCCAACAGGTGGCGCTTGGTGCAGTACTCACGTAAATGTGTGTATGTCATGTGCGTGTGCTGGAGTGCTGAGGCGTCCTGTTCGTTCCCCACGTCGTACGAGTAGCTTCAGAGAAAAGTGCGTGTTTGTACTTTTGTGCGGAATCTCTCCAACCCTCGACGTCTTCGTGCGTGTACTCCTTGCCAACGATCAGATTCGCGTGAGGAACCTGACATTCCAGCAGCCTTTCTCTCCGGTCTTCTTCATCGCTCACACCAACGTGAGTCAGTCGCCTTCGGGGTATATACGGCATGCCAACGGTTATTCCTTATCGGTGTGTTTCGTTGCCAAGAGCGTAACATCAACGACCCAACGACAGCGTTGCCCGATATAGCACTGCTGAGGCAACAGTCGGTCCCGTAAACGCGTCACACGATAATGATAGCCCCTGATATTTTTTTCAGGGGCCTTTTCACTCTGTTAGAATCTCACCTTCATCCTGAACCTGGTTGGACATGAAATCAAATCAAATCAAGAGGAAAAATCACACACCCTACCATCACTGGGGGGCGTAGTATTCATAACTGAGCCTATTGACAATACGTGTATATTCCAGTATTCGTACTCAATTTTTTCTGCCTTGATCACTGTGTGCTCGAGAGCCTCAAACCAGAAGTGTGGTATACTTGGCACCACAGCACCTGACGCCAAAACCAAGCCAAAAGATAACTCGGTGGGGCTTGAATCAGCCAACTCACAGCCTCCTAGCAGTGGCACATAAGCACATCGAATACACATATGCATGTATGACTTGTGTTCCAACGTTGCAAGGAATTTGGCATATAGTTCCTCACATATGGAGTTACATCAGTCGTCGATCGATTTTTGATGACAATTCGCCGCCTCGTGTTTAACGCGCTCTCAATACCCTTGTTTCAGATGTTCCTCGTAAGACCCAGGGAACATGCGTAGGACAACAAAATCTGCATGTCGTGACTGCCTTCGCGAAAAAATAAAAAACCATAATTCCGTCCCTCGCAACCATGCACGCTTGCCTCCGGACTGTCTTCCGTCTTTCCGGTGTTTTCGGTGTTTTTCGGTGTTCCGCGTGCGGGCAGGATATCAGTATTTTTAAAGAGGGGCTCCCAGCCAGCGACGCTCTCAAGATTTTGGCTGAAGACGGGGACGCTTCGTATCTCGAGGTAATATTGTGGTCTTATATGCAGTGGTCGTATTTCAGGACAGAACACGCAAAGAACGAAGCTTGCGGTGGTTCCCCTCCCAAGCGAATAACTCATGATTATGCGTGCGAAGGATTGCGGTGTCTTTTTCACAAAACGTGTGCCCACCATGACCGTAGGAGGGAGGGGGCGAGCGGCTCACCAAGGCTGCGCTCAATACCTGTGGATGGGCCAGGTGTATACCTGATCATAACGTCCAGCAGAAACAAGAGCGTGTAAACAGCTGTTTCGCGATCGATGTATTTGATGGAGCAAGTATTTCTACCCAGCTTTTTGCTGTTTCTGTATTGCGGGTTTTCAGGTCGTGCGTCGCGGGTGTTAAGTTGACGCGTACGGAATGTGTAGTCTCATGGTGATATCAGGTTTGGTCGGGTTTCGCAAAGGGAAAAGGACCCCGTAACCATTGGCAAGGACTCGCGCGATGAAGCTGCCTGACCGGGCTCTACACTCGGGCGACTTCCGGTGGACGCGCGCTATATATAGAAATAGTACGTAGCACCGTAATATGCTCTGAGTCTCCTCCCGTGAGCTCTGCACTGATTAGTTTTTTTTATCGGAGAACTTGTCTTCTAACAAATTTCGGAAGTTTGGAAATAAAATATATCTGAGTTTGGATGCGGAGGCGCTCCGTCACAATTTGTGACAAGTCTCCAGGAGCAAAGATAGCATTAGATTCAAATTTCGCCGACTCTAAAGAAACTAAAAATCTCGCAATACCTGGTGTATGTTTTTCGGTTGACAAAAATTTGCAATACGAAAGATCCCATGTACTGAGGCGGTATCCAAATCACCCAAAAGCGATTGTGATAACTCGTGCAACTGCAGCCCGACAAACGAAGAACAACGCCAACTAAAGTGGACTTGCAAAGAAATAGGGTGGGCATTCCAAAATTTGGGTTTCAAGCGCGGGTCGGGCTGGCATTCGTGCTGACCGTAAAGTGCGACCCACCCGTCTCGCCGTGTGCGTCACTAAGCGATTTGCCATCCGCATTGCAAAATCGATACAGGATACATTGTTGTCGGAGCAAATGAGATCCCTAACAGGGGTGTCGGCTCGTACGTAAAGAGTACAATGTCTCGCAGTAACCACCCGATATTCGTACACAGGAATTCTGTTCGCGCCGCGCGATAGGCATTTTTGCGATGGCTACGAGTATAAAAGGCAGTCACTTGAAGAACTCAACGGGTTGAAGGCATATTGGGCCCAGAAGTGCAACACCTAACGTGGGATCAGTCTATTGTTTATACCTATAGTGCGAGTAAGTGTGTGGGGTTTGTTGTCTGAGTCAAGCGTTTATGCCTTATCCAAATTGAGCGTTCGGGTGACGCATCAAGCCCCTACATCCAGAAGCCTGCGAAGTGCTCTACTCTGTGCGTCCATGCGTCCATTATCGATATGCCGTAGCACGTTTATATTTTGACACAACCGCTTCGATTGGCCGTATCCCTGTTGCGGTGAAGCAGGCGCTTGCCCAAGACCCCGAGATCGCTCCGTTCGTCTGCGGATATGTGACCGGGTCAGCCACTCAAATGCCCGGAATGACGGAGAGATACGTCCTTGAAGTCGACGAGGACATTTGTGCAGACAGCGCTGTCATCTCCATGGCCACCATGACCAGTAAGCTACCTAGTGAACTTCTTTTGGATGGATATGATCGCAAACTCGCAGTCTGTATGTCCACGTTGGTATGATACTCCGACGAAGTATTTGTGTGTGCTCACCATCTCGATGCCGTGTTGATGCGTAATCGACTGAGGTACCCTCCCTTAATTTATTTGGAGCATTCGATACGGTTCACTTGTCCCAGAAGACTAGCTTCGTCGGTAAGCCAGCCAACTTCTTCAACATCCCAGTCGCAACGATAGTGACTTCTGGCTGACCCCGGTCGCAACGATAGTAACCAAGCTATTACGGCTGACGAAATCCCGGTCGCAACGATTGTGACTGAGCTGTTATGGCTGACGATGTGTGTTATGATGAGGGCAACACATTGATATGGGGAAGTCTCGTGTGTGAGGAGGGGTTTTAGTCCTCCCGACATGAACAAACTTGTGTCGGCCATACGGCCTCTGTTCGATTATCACGTAGTATCGCTGCCGACCCCCCACCCGTGTCTCGCCTGGACGTGACACCCCCCACCACCACTGCGCAAAACGTTGTGCTTCCTGATGCTGTACCAGTCAACACCAACGATGGGTTCGTAGGCTTCGACTCTGAAATGCTCAAGATGGCAGGCACTTCAAAGGTCTTCCCAACTGTGTGGGATTCCGGTGAGCAGCGTCACGTACACATTGTAGTCGTTTCCCTGTTGTGCATGTATAGCCGACGCACGATGTTCTCGTTCAGGTTGTAATTTGAAACAAGCAGCTCGAGCGACTGTGCATAGATCACATGTAGCATAAAACCTTGAAGGGTTGGGGCCCGACAGCATTCGAGACAATCGATCCCACATCAGCAGAGGTTGTCGGGTGGTGTAAACATGGACAAACCATGGACGAGCGAAAGCTGATGAGCGGGGAGGGTAATATTGACGATAAACGAAGCCAATACGTCTAGTTAGAGGGTAGCACAATAGTAGAAATATTACTTCAGGAAACACGTGTTCACTTCTTGTCGACACCGGCGTGTTTTCATACATGTGTGTGTTTCAACTACTGCAGGCACCGAGGACAACAACGAGCTGTGCACTCACATCCCGGGCCCTGCGTGCGCCTCCACGCATCAAAACCTTGAGGCTGGGCCGGGAGAAGGTTACGTGCACACCCACCGCGGGGTGCATGGCGACGATACTGACGATCTTCCCTCCACCATCTACACCTGGCTCAACCCTGCCGCTGAAGTGTTCATCGGCAAGCCTACGCTGATTATCGACTAACGGTCGTAGGCGAGGCGTGCGTGTACCACCAGTGTCGGTCGTAGGCGAGGCGTGCTGGGGGAGGCTTCAATCTTGTGTCGTTCCAGTATGTGCGACGTTTGCCAGTATAGGAGTTGGTTTCTTGTCCGCTGATGTTCAGCGATAATCAAGATATATACACTGCATATAGCGCCGATGGCCTATGTGGCTGCTGAAAGCTAGCATCCTCGTGCCTGCAGGCTCTGACCTTTTCTCACCCATGACATAGCATTAATGCCCGGTGACAGTTAATTCTCGACGGCTTTATATCTCGGGCCTTCGGAACTGACTTTGTACGTCCGGGATGTCAATGCATTTGTAGGCATCAAGAGAGTGTATTCGAGGTCTTGACAGTGTACAGCGTTTGTCCCTGGCAGTCCCTCAAATACCTACCGGTGTCATAAAGGAGTGATGTCTAGATGAATCTCGCGAAGTAATGTAGTGTGTGAGGCACCTTGGTACTAATGTCATGTGTGCGCACCGGAAAAGGTGTGTCCCCCCGCGTGCAAGTCTTGCGCTCGGCCGTGCGTGTTTCTAGCGCGAGTTCAACGGAAGCATTTGAGGTTGGTTTCTCTTCGGCCACGAATATATGAAGGACTGCTGTAACGGTATCGATGGGTCGCCAAGCGGCGCACAACCAAATTAGGCAGCCTTCACGCTGCGCTGAACCCGATAATATATTTGGAGCAATCGATGTAGGGACTAGCCGGTAATAAATTATCCATGAATGGTGATGATGCAAAGGTGGGTTTGGTTGCGCATTACTGTACTGAAATATACATTCAGCAACTTGGTTTCGCCAGCAGCGTGGACACCCGCGTCTCCGGCTTGCGTCTGACACGCATATTCTCAACAGCGTCACTAAGGATTAAGGTCATACTTTTTCAGTATATCAGTGTATCAGGGAAGTAAAAGAGGGCGTTACTGTTGCTGCAGCTACCCACGAGGAATGGCAGCAATGACCAGTGCATGATGTTCGTTCGACCTTCGGTTGAACATGATGCGGTGAAGGACCGCTGTCGACGCGCATTTGTCTATAGCGTCCAGGATCGACGTTTGAATCAGTCACCGTACAACGTATATTCACGAGGCACGGTTTTTGATGTCATCCTGCACACGCGAAATAACCGTATTGACTACTGACTACAATGCTGTCTAGTTGGGAGCCGGGTGTCACAACTAAGATAACTTATCGTCCACACTCGATTTCTTGGTATGTATGGCACAGCGATATACGTTTCGCAGGGAAAGTTTTACATTGTATCGGCCAAGTTTTACCGTCTCCAGTACTGGGTGTTGTGACGGATATCACTATGATGAGGACTGTCCTGCACACAATTTTTCCGAACGGACCAATAGTGTTCCATTCGCTTTACTGGAGTTTCCAGCTAGGTATACCAATCGTCAGCTTGTTCGCAGCGCCTGTTCAGGATACAGCGGGTCACGACTGGAAGGGTATGATCAGATCTAAGTCCTTGAGCGAGTCAGTGTCTATTGCTTCTGCTTTCGCGAACGAACTCGCCTTTTCCGTGGCCCACTATGAGACAAGTTGATCAAAAACACATGATCCGTTTTGTTCAACACTGTAGCAACCGTCCGTTCTGCCTTCACACACTAGTTTGTCTACAGCTGAGCACGCTATCGTGTCCCAATTAGGCCGGGATAAACATCAACACCAACAATCAGCGCAACACATATTGCGATATACCTCAAAAGACGCTGGATTGGCTGTTAGTAAGTCGGTCAGCGCGACTGATGTAAACTCTCGTGCATCAGTTGATACAACTACTCTATACCAACTATTTTGCCCGGGTATTTGGCGACACTCGAACTATCGAGCTTAGCGGCATATGGTGTTTTCATCAGTTCCACGCTCAATGGCCTGAAACACACTGGTGCTCTGTTGCAAAGCCGGGCGATTGGTTCAAGTCGATTTCATGTGCGTCTCGAAGTGTAACAAGCGAGAGAACACACCGGAAGACAAACCTCGGTCCAAAATGGCACTAATGAACAAATAACTGTTTTCGGGGATATCCCGACTAGATCACATTGACGCTTCGCCCCGACCTGTATTTTTCCCCGCGGCCGATGAAATCAGCTTGTGACAACCGTGCGATTGGACGTGGGGGCGCCGTTCGCTTGTCGATACCGTGCCACCTAGGTTCGTCACAACGTCATGGCGAGAAGAAAACGCCTCCGTGGGCAATGGTTTGGTGGCAACATCGGCATACAACTTTGACTACCGTACGCGCACAGCTCGATCTCCGCGTTAGCCACACGCTACGGAAGATATTGATAACTGCCGTCAATCTCCTTACTGTCGGCAGCCACAGAGTTGGTCGCTAAATATATTTCTCCCCAGCCATCCTCCCTCTGTGTGGTACTGCCAATGTCGCGGTCCGGGAAAAAACACTCTCGAGACTTCGCATGCGTATCGTCATGCAGTACTCCGTGGCCATCTCAATTTACCTCTCTGGATTGAAGAATAGCAAAATCCAGCACTCAGGTATGGAAACAAAACACAAGGACCAGCGGACGTAACAGCTCCACCAGAGACAGCTCTCCGGTCCCTAGTCTTGAGTACAAAGGCCGCTTCCACGTATATCTCGGACTAAACTCCTCTTTGCAGACCCCTCTGAAACAAAATACTTGAAGCTCTCGTTGCCTACTGGTGTGTCACGAAGTTCGGCGCTGCGTGCCAGTGCACATGTTGTTGCGCTGCAAAGTATCTTGATGCGGCCCAAAGCGCCTTGAGGATGCGGGAGTGAATATGGGGCGCTAAACACATTATATGCACTACCATCAACCAAAACGAAAGGCTCGTCAAAACCCGGGACATCTTCGTCGAGCCGAGGAAGCTTCAGTTCAGCCATCGCAGGAATACCCTTGCCATGAGGTGAACCGAGCTTTGCGACGGTACCCTCAGCGAACAAGTGCGGTGTCATCGTCAACGTCCTCGCATCCCAGTGTCAAGGCCTATGGTAAAATTTTCACTACTATAGTCCTCTCAGGTTGTCAGTACGGACCTTGCTCAGGTCCTCACGAGGCTTTTAGTACCTACTATTAACAGTACGCCTCATCGCGAATATGTCCCCTGCATGCACTGCTTCGACGGACTTGGCCCCCGCTTCCACCGAACGCATAGGGCACGTATCAGACCCACACTGCTCAAAGTCAATATCCCTCATTACGCGTGCCCAGTGGTGATTCCATTGCCGTCACGCCGTCTTCAAACTATACAGGCTGTGACGCAACTTGAACACCTCACCAGCCATCGCTCCGCATCTCTTGGGAGGGCGCATGCAGATGTTCTTACTTAGCTCCGAATGAACCAACGCTTTCTCGGCATGGGAACAGCACACATGAAACATCATCTTGCACGTAAATGGCAGTCAGCAATCAAATACTCTTGACTAATGGACACGGGGGGAAAAAAAACATGTCATCAACGCGTCCACGCTGCCCAACGCCGCTCGCTACCAACCTGGGATTAGCCGACACTACTTTGCCAACTTCGTCAACCTTCCAAGAACACGCTCACCACAGCACCGAACGTTCTTGCGCGACGAAGGCCGCCAAGCTCGACGCCCATCGACTGCTTTTAAGCATTTGCGAATCCTTTCCCGCATTTTGATCACACGGGTCGGTAGTCACCACTCACTCGCAGGGCGTAAAGGCGGCTCAGGGGTTGGCATATGCGATGATGACTGGTCTGCAATGTCCATGCGTATACCCTCTCGCGCAGCTAGCATCACAATGAAGCCGTGCCGTTGGTTAAGACCCGCCAGCTGTGGTGACACGAATCACGTCATCACTGGTGGTACACGTTGTTGCTGCTGCTGATACGGCTGCTGCATCGGCGCCTCCGCAAAAGGCGGAGGCGCGGGCGAGAGTCCTGGCGATGCACCCGAACTGATGGTGTTTTTGCTACTGCGGTACAGACAGTACAGCGGGCAGAGGCATAGGTATGAGCTCCGGTGATACGTCCATCGCTTGTAGACGTGGCTCTCGCTGTTGCTGTGCGGAAGTCAAAGCGGACCAAGGTGCGAGCCAGGACTCTGGCTTCACACCTGTCAACGTCGGCGACGCTGGTACGATACCTCTCACCCCCGCGGCGCATGCTTTTGCTAGCTGGAACACTTACAACTCCTCTAGATAGCCAGCGACAGGGACTCGGTCTTCGGGGGCATTTCGCTGCCCGTGGTCCATTCTCTCGTGAACGGCGCGCACGGGTAGCCCAATATCACATGGAAGAGTGACTCGCGATGCCTGATGACGACAGGTTGAGGCTGTTGCAGTCCGAGTCGCTGACATGCT
>JBBMHQ010085585.1:0-11180 GCA_037834295.1 Postelsia palmaeformis | reverse complement strand
ATGAATGGGATGAGAAAAAAAAAAAAAAAAAAAAAATTGCCAAAAACAAAAAGGTTGACCGCTACGAAAGAAGCGGAAGACAGACTGAACGCATGAACAACAACAAATCATATGGTCAGCGCAGCCACATCAAAATGTCACATACATCCGGACCGACGGACACAGCATCCAACCCACGTCTAGCACGGAAACACAGACCCAGAAATCCCCGGTGAACAGTCAGCAGGCAAAAAATAACGCTAGCCCCGACTTTCTCGGGCATTCATTTGCCGGCGTTCAAGCCACAGAGACGAGAAATTGAGGAACAATCGTGAAAAGGCCTTTTGAAACGAGCCTAGAAGTTCCTTGTCAGCCAAGCTTGTTTTTGGTTCCGGGTTCGCGTTATCTTCTGTTTGGCCTTCTCCTGTAATGGATCTGTAATGCTGAGCGATTATTGTCGTCATGTGTCTACAATAATGAACGGTCTGAAGGTTGTGCGGCTCGTAGTTTTTCGCCTGAAGGTTTATTTTGACATTACTATTTGGTAAAGAACCCACGTGTACAGTAGACCACTCTCCAAAGCGAAATAATTTCGACTTTCGATTCTGTTTGGACACGCCTTCAGTACTCTAGACAGATTGAACGATCCCTAACGACTGTTCATAAGAAGAGCTATCAAGATAATCAGAAATCTTGCGGAGGGTACTGCTGTATTATCTGTATTTTGCTGGTACTGCAGCAGTACTGTCGTCTGCTTTACTCTGCTCGAGTAGTACATCTAATGCATGATTCACGCGGAAAATTGAAAGCCTTGGGACAACCGAGCATCGTGAGGCAGATACTCGGAAAAACAAATGCTGCTGTTTACACAGGAGGACTGGTGTAGTCACATACCCAACCGGCTGACTAGGGGCTACCCATTTCATGGAGGACTTACGGCTTGATACAGCAGTGTCAACTTCGCCAATTTCATCACATTACTCGAAACGTTCGTGAGCGACAAGCCAGGGGATTGAGGAGATACTTAAAAGAGACGGACGGTAGTGCTCGGCGTTGCGCGCCGAGACACTGCAAGCCGAATCAGAGGTGAATCGCGGACAATCGGAAGAATCAACAGAAACGAAAGCTACGCCGTCTCTCGATAGGGCAGTTGCTAACTATGACAGCACGAACGACGACCTCTAGGCAGCTCTGAATCTTCTTGCAGAGAAGCAAGCACTTCTCTTTGTAGTCAAGCTCGAAGATTCGACTCGTACGTGCGGGGATGGTCAGCATGCTCTTCAAGAATCGGTCAGCATGTACGACTAGCACAGCAACGATAGCAAGTCCACGGAAACTCACGATGAGCAGGATAATAAGTACTCTACCAAGATCAAGGCAGGATCCAACGATGAAGCTGAGGAGATGTGGCCTTCTGTACGCTAGGCCACCTCTCACAACAACTCGGGATATTATTCGTCGCAAAACAACTGGACTCACATCGTCTCTGCTGGACTGAGCGCGAAATCACCTCCCATCAACGACGACAGGAAGCCGTTCAATTTTGAAAAAATATTTGTAATACAGCACTGGTGGCAGTCAAAGGCCCGAGAGTTATTCACTCCCAGACGTTGACAGCTTCACTGTATGACTATTGGCAGCGGTTTGTCATCCCACTTATTAGACTACGAGCTAATTCCACGACTGCAGAAAAACATGAGATTGAAAAACGCGAGGAGCCGCAAACTGTCACCGGCAGTAAAGAGAACGTTTCCGCAACAGCAACAGGTACTATCTGGAGATACATCATCCACCAGGCTGGGCAGCGTGTTAAGGTTCTAAGTTTTGGTATGATCATGCCTGGATCGGGACGTTACCATTTCTCCTCTGCCAAGGCAGCGAACTCGGGAGTAGGTACCTTCTTTGACACGGGGAACCCTTACCCACGAATCAACGTGAGCAACTCTGCTATCGCTGAACCAGCGCCCTGAAGACAGGGGTCTGTTTTTATACGAACTGTTTCTTCGCGCTCTAAAAGGCACTATAAAAGCCAACAAAACATTTCCTCCGCAGAGCGGGGTATGCAAGCATGGTGGACAAACGCCTCAGATCAAGAACAGTTGCAAGCTAAGAAGGGGTAACAATTCGCCTGAGGAGGTCACCTTGGCTGTGGCTCATATTCAACTAATAATAGCGCTAATCCAAGACAGCACGCCTGAGAAGGATAAAGTTGCAGATATGAAGCGCCAGCGAGGGCACATCTCAAGCAGACCAGAGCAACACGCAAGCATCTTTCTGGAAGAAGAAAGGTCATCGACAACCCATGCTGGAGCGTCATCGACAGGAGCCGAAAAATATTCACCAAGCGCCGGCACATCATCGCAAAGACTAATAGGGACCCACCTTTCATCTCGCAGAACTGAGTGATAAACCTCGACAAGAAAGTACTAATAATATGTCATCCACTCCCCTTCCAAGTTTTTCAATATGTTGGGTCACCGGAGCTTCAGTATCTGGGGCTAACGGAGCATCACCGCCTGGGATCCCCGGCGCATCGAAGCCGGGGATCACTGGACCAACATAAAATGGGGTGGAGAAATAGACAACAGTAGAGCCCATTGTCGTAAACATTGTTCAGTAGCGACTGCAGTACAGCAATCTATCAGTCAACACCCAGTATCATGGGGTACTGGTAAAGAAGCAGAAGCATAGCAGTCAGCGTTAAGCGTTCGGTACAATTGCTGCTTTGAAGTATCACTTATATAAGAGTACGTGTACTTATAGCGACTACGCGGCGGAATCACGTATTACCCGTACGAGTAGTATTGCGGTAAAAATACGTTCAACTTATGCGGTACAATAGTCCCCACATACGTACGTATAAGCAAGTTACGAGAAGAGGATGTTTGGTTGATCATCGGGACGTTAGATTAGCTAAGCTTCCACGAGCAAGCATCAGGGAACGTTGCTATAGGCAGACACTACAACGGCCCGTAGGATACGATCTACGTAGTCGTAGATCTGAGTTGATCCAGAACGGTCGTGCAGGCGCACACTCTCTCACTCTTGTTCTTTCCTTCTTTTCTTCTGTCTTTCTGCCCACAAGCGTCTCCTGTCAACATCAGTTATCTTCTGCATTTTTAAGCGCCAGCGATGTAGTTTAACGACTACTAGCGCACACCTGTTCTACCACCTGCCAAGGGTGTACCAACACGAAACCCTAATAGGTTATAAGCCTCGAGAGCGCGGTGCGCACATCACAGGGTCATCAGGAAGACGTTTCTCAAGACCCAAAGCTGGCTGAAGATTGCTGCGTAGAAGACTGCTTGCTGCATCAACCGCAAGACTGTTAGGAGGCTACAGAGAACAAAGTGAGAAATACATTGAGTCAAAACTCAACTTAGCAAGACTGATCATCAACCAACTACTGCTGAGAGGACTATAGGGCTCTCGGCAGGGTGTGTGTAACGCACACAGGCATTCCATACAGCATATATCTACATTAGTGTTCCGACCCCTTACTGGTTCGAAGCGCGAGTAATTTTTTTGCAATCGCTGTTTTCAGTTTTAAAATCGGGGTGAAAGTTGCAAAGTTGCTGCTCCCGAGGACATACTTAGAAACAAGTGTTTCGTCCGTAAAAGAAAGCCCACAGCGTCGTGGCTGGAGCTCGCCGAGGAAAAAGCAAGTAAGTACCTTAAAGTTACAGCACACAGAGACCACGAGCGTGGCTGAAAGCTCACCAAGTGCAGCTAAGACGTACGTACGCAAAGTTGCAAACGCTCGTACCAAGTGCCAAGCACTCGTACCGCAAGGAATTTATCCATGAAATAATCAGGAAGTTTCCAGGTTACGGCTCGGTTGTACTACTCGTACAACAGCAGGTACTGCGCAATACACAAGGCCTTCGTAACATGGAGGATGACAGCACAAACAAAGCAGTGACGGTGGGAAAGAGCCTCCCGCGGTGTGGCGGGAAAGATCAACACGCCTATCGCAACTGGAAAGCAATGGTAAAGGTTCACCTCAATATGTCAGATCCAGCTATCTATGACATACTCATGGAGCAGGAAAAGTTCAACCCGACGCTAGGCGGCAGATAAGCCAACCTCTACTCAGTTCTCTTCCTAGCCACGAATGAGGGAGCCACAACAGTTGCACGACGTCATGAGGGCAAGACACCTGAAGATGGTCTAGGAGACGAACAAGAGGCTTGGAAGGCACTTGAGGTGAAATACGACGCCGTCAGCAACGCCACTCGCCGGGAGCTCTACGAGGAGCTGGCCAAAAGCAAAATGAAACCAGGCCAGGATCCTGCCGACTTTCTGTACATCATAGAGACAGCTCGCAACCGTCTTCACGACATGGGAGAACACTGATCTCCCGCGGTTCCGTGACCTTATACTCAACGCTCTCACGCCTGACTACAACTTCGTACGCAACACCAGCTTCAAGGACCGAGAGTTCGGGCTAGAGAACAATTAATCCACGATGCGCATTATGTATGCAGAACTCCTATCACGTTTTTCAAGCTCGCCATCAATAGCAGGACGCGGGGTCGCCATGCAAGCGCAGTACGACATCAGTGGAGTGAAGTGCTTCATCTGCAGGCAGTTTGGACACCGCAAGGCGCATTGCCCCAAGTACGACCCCAACTACAAGAGGGTCAAGAAAGAAGGACCTTTCAAATGGTGCTTTTTGCAAAAAATGACGTCTCATTCTGACAATGAGTGCAGAGCGAAAGAAAAGAAGCATCAAAGAAAACAACAAAAGAAACAAGGTGGAGGAGGAGGAGCCGAGTGGTGTTCAGGACATTAGACTACGTCTCATGCAGACGACGAGTGCCAGCTTCAAAAGAAACAGGCCAACAACGGCAACGCCAATTTCGCCAAGCACTTCCAGCAGCAACATCAAACTGCACCAGGGGAACAAGGCTCCCGAGGAGGATAATCGTTCGTCGCCATCACTGTCACACAGGACGAGAAGCCCATGGGCGAAAGACAAGGCGAGGAGCTGAACATGCCTACAACACCGGCGCGCGAGTACGAACATGACCTCAATGGACCCTCGATCGCGACCCTTGGGCTGTTTAGGCAGGACTTTGAAGACTCAGCGCTTATAACACCTAGTGCCAAGGAAGTTGTCAACTACAAAGAAGCAACCAACGCAACAACTCGTTGGCGGTTCACTTGGACAGCGGAGCATCCGAGCACTACTTCGACGACATTCCCGGGCGAAGGGGGAGATTGTCTGACGACGAAGTCCTCGAGGAAACACGCGAGATTACTACTGCAGGAAAGCACCAGCTGAAAGGAAATTCTACAGGCGTCATTACCGGTACTATCATCGACAAAGCTGGAGTGGAGCAGCAGGTGAAAATCCCGATCGTGGTCGTACCCGGGCCGGAACGCAACCTTCTCTCGGTGCGCCAGGCTACACTACAAGGCGCTAACACTAGTTCGCCGTCGACGCATCACGCATCGAGATGGAAAGCTTTATTATCCATCTGAAACAAGTTGCAGGAACCCGCGACATCTACATGTTCGACATGGAACTAGAAGCACCCGAGCAAGCCTTACAGGCAACGAAAATCAACACCGCGGGCAACTGGCACAGCAGTATGAGGCACATCAACGCCAAAAGCCTGGACCTCCTTCACAAGACGGACAGCAACGGGATGCACTTCGTCGGGGTAGTGTCGGACTGTGACGTCTGTGCAGTCGGGAAGAGTACCCAACGAGCTCACCCGAGCAAAACCAACCTCAACGTCAGCAATCATTTTGGATTGGTCTACACCGACCTAATGGGGCCAATTTCACCTGCAGCGCTCGGAGGATTTAAATACGCGAGCAAGATCACCGACGAGTACACCAAATGGACAGAAGATCTCCTCATCCAGACCAAACGCGACGCAGAAGACACGATACAGCTATACGTGAAGTCCCTCGTGGGGATTTCGGGGTACCGCATTGTTCGCCTGCGTGCTAATCGCGGAACAGAGTATACTGGAAGCTCCTTCCGGGAGTACTGCCGCGAAACAGTAGGAATTTGCTGCTACCAACACGCCGAGCCAGATCGGCGTGAGCGAGAGCATTGAACGCATCTTCGGCGGAATGACGCGGAGCATGCTCCCGGACAGCGGCCTACCGAAAAATCTCTGGGGGGAGTTGATGCAAACTGCTGCATACCTCTCGAACAGGTCACCACATTCAGCTCTTGGTATGGAGACACCTTAGAAGAAAATCTACGGCAAAGAGGCGGACTTGAGCCTCCTCGAGATAATTGGCGCACGGGCTTTCGTCCACATCGAGACCTACACCAAGAAGCTCGGCTATAAAGCCTGGGAGGGACAGCCCTGCGGCTACAGTCAAGAATCTAAGGCCTACCGCGTTTACCATTCGGCGACGCGAAAGGTAGTCGAGAGCAGGAACGTCGTTTTCATCGAAACGATGTCGCACCTAGTTCAACCGCCTGAAGACAGCGAGTACCACGAAACAGGCTGGAGAACCATGAACGACAACGACCAGCTCTACCACAACGTCGCGTCTGGACCTCAGCAATACCTGTGAACATACTATCGAGATCGTCCAGTCCGCCGTGAGCTTGGCCCCGGATCGAACGACGTTACGCCAACAACCGAAAACGCAAGTGATGGACAACAGCCTGCAGTCAACAACTCTCGCTCGTCCCAGGGGGCGGGCGCAGCGGACGCTGAAAAAGTAAGTGTTAGAGGGGCGACATCTGCAACGGATAAAGCAGCTTCAACCGCGACACAATCGACAGGATGTCGCCACCTGGAAGTAAGAGCTGCTGTAACTAGGCCGAAAGCTTTCCACGGAAGCCTACAGGCGATGCTATCTGACAGCACCCTCCGCGCGATGCAGAAGCTTGTCATTTACACCAAAGAAGCTATGCTGGACATGGTTCATTACATGGAGATGCTAACGCACGTGGAACACCCCTACGCAACCACCAACTTGAAACTCAAAAGCCCTTCGGAGGGGGAGAAAGTGGTGAAAATTCCAAACACCTTTAGAGAGGCCATGGGACTACCGGAGGCGGCTTTTTGGAAGACAGCGCCGGACAAGGAAATGACAAGTCTGGAGCAACACCACGTCTACGACCTCGTCATCCCGACATCCCTTCCCGCCGGGGAGAAATCAGTCGGATCGCGGTGGATCTACAAAACCGAGGCCGACTAGACCTTCAAGGGGAGGATCGTTGTTAAAGGCTGGGAACAGGTTGTAGGAGTAGACTGTGGCGGTACGTTCGCCCCTGTCAGCAGAATCTATAGCATCCGAATGGTGCTCGCAACGGCGGTGAAGTTAAACTGGGGCATACTACAGATGGGCGTCCAAACAGCGTTTTTCAACGCTAATGCCGAAGAGGAAGTTGTACGTCACGATGGACCCGGGCTACGAGAAGAAGGATGACAAGACTGGAGTTCCATTGGTAATGAGGCTCCGCCAAAAGTTTATACGGTCTTCGCCAGAGTCCCAAGATTTGGCACAGCACCATCGACACCTACGCGATGAAGACTGACTTCAAACTGCTCAAGTCTGACCCCTGCGTCTACGTCTACTACACGGACAACGACTACATTAGCAACAACACAACGAACACGAGCAAGAAGCCGGACGTCATCCTCACTCTCTACGTCGACGACGACCGTGTGCTTGCTTGAGGCGACAAGGCGGTACTCAAGATGCTGAAGGAGTAGCTGATGAGCCGCTTTGCCACAACGGACATGGGGGACATTTCACTGATGCTCGGCATGCAAGTCCCCCGCAACAGTGGAGGCGGGACACTCACAATCTCACAGGCAGACAACACCAGGTCCGTGATCGAAAAATACAGAATGGGGGAATGCAAACCCGTGAGCACGCCCGGAGCAAGAAATAACTGTCACTTGACGAGCCAAAAGAGAACCTTCTTAACGACTCAGACATGCAACGGTATCAGGCGATCACTGGTTCGTTAGTGTACCCGGCTCAAGTTACTTACTACGGCATCCTCTATGGCATCAATCAACTTGGGAGGGCCATGTCAAAGCCACCCAATGCACACATGAGAGCGGCCAAGCACGTGTTCTGTTACCTTGCCGTCATGATCAACTTCGACATCACCTACAAGAAAGGGGGTTTAATCCTTACCACGTTTTCGGACGCTCAATGGGGAGCAACTCAGACAACGGCAAGAAAATTTCATCATACACTATGATGATGCCCAACAACCCAGTAAGATTCAAGGTAGGTCTCAAAATATTCACGGCCCGATCAACCATGGAGGCAGAACTTGTGGCAGCAGCACTAGCGAGGATAGAGGCAGTTTACTGAGCTAACATGATGAAAGAGGTCGGGTTCGGAACGGCGTTAAAGTTCGTTCCTCTTCACATCGACAACACTTCAGCTCTGCATGTGGCCGGGCCCCTCATATTCAGCTCGCGTGCTAAGCACGTGGCTCTACAGTTTCTCTACATCTTCGGAATCGTGCAGGAAGGCAAGGTTAGTATTGACTACGTGCCGATCGAGGACAGCATCTCAGATTTAGGGACGAAGTTCCTCAACAAGCATCGCAACCGTTACCTCATCGGCTGGATCAAGAACTTCAGGGCCTGAACAAACATCACCGGCTCCAACGGAACTATTTGGCAAGAGGGACTGCAGCAGAGCTTGCAGCGGATACATCACTTTCATGAACATTTTGATCAGCTGCTTCAGCTCCAATAGCTTCATCAAATACATCAGCTTCATCATCAGCCTAAGTGGTTTCTTAGGCCGGCATCATTGTGGGAGCACAGAGCGTATTCGTGGGGGCAGTTATCAGCATTCGGAACGTTGTAACGTAAAGATTTTATGTGGATGTATTGCCGGAATGTTTTCATTAGTTTTCGAGTTCAGTGCAACACACGGTAGACGTTGAACCCTTTTGTTTGTCTTGAATAAGGCAGTTGTTACAACGTACCTAGTATGTTCAAATGGGTCACCGATACTGTTCATGTGACGTTTCGTAATTTCGGAGTATCGCTGGTATTCACACCAGAAGTATTGTTGAGAATACCTTAGAACTTGTCTGTATTCACATTGATACCGTCAAAGGACGGGAACGAATGTGCTGTTAGTTGGGATTTAAATTTTCTGAGCAACAACTTTGGCTTCGAGCGTACACATGCATTAACATGCATTTTGGAGTCGGTAAGCCCAGCAGTGAAAGAAAACACTAGTTGCAACAACTTTTCACTGCACAAGCTTCAAGTGAGGAGATAACTCCAGGCAGGATTTCCAAGCAAGAGTTGATTTCGTATGCGACAAAAGCAGTACTATTTGCAGACGCGACTTCCATTCAAGGGGAGTGTTAAGAATAAGACGACAGTAAAGCCAATTGACGTGATAAACGTTCAGTAGCGACTGCAGTACAGCAATCCATCAGTCAATTCCCAGTATCATGGGGTACTGGTAAAGAAGCAGAAGCAAAGCAGTCAGCCTCAAGCGGACGGTATATCTACTGCGTTGAAATATCACGTATGTACGAGTACGTGTACTAGTAGCGACTACGCGGCGGAATCACGTAGTGCCCGTACGAGTAATATTGCGGTAAAAATACGTTCAACTTATGCGCTACAATAGTCCCCACATACGTACGTAAAAGCAAGTCACGAGAAGAGGATGTTTGGTTGATCATCGGGACGTTAGATTAGCTAAGCTTCCACGAGCAAGCATCAGGGAACGTTGCTATAGGCAGACACTACGACGGCCCGTAGGATACGATCTACGCAGTCGTAGATCTGAGTTGATCCAGGACGGTCGTGCAGGCGCACACTCTCTCACTCTTGTTTTTGCCCTCTTTTCTTCTGTCTTTCTGCCCACAAGCGTCTCCTGTCAACATCAGTTATCTTCTGCATTTTTCAAGCGCCAGCGATGTAGTTTAACGACTACTAGCGCACACCTGTGCTACCACCTGCCAAGGGTGTACCAACACGACACCCGAGTACATGGGATCACCGAGCTAGTGGATCACAATTTCAAAAGTGGTTGGTGGATCACCGGGCTGGTGGAACACCATTTCGAAAATGAGTGGTTGATCAGTGGGCTAATGAAATCACAACTTCAGGGATAGCTGCTGGATCACTTAAAACACTGATACTAAAGTTTTATCCATGAGAAAGCCCATGATTTCGTACCGCTTCCTTTCCAATTTCTTTTGCCCGAAGATCGGCGTGAGTCATGACATTTAGTTTGTGTTGTTTTGTCATCAGTCCACCCCGCGAAGAAAAAAAATACCATATTGTGAGTACGAAACGTACTGCGTCCCTACAAACACAATTTATGCAGTATCCCTTTTTCCAGCTGTTCTTTCCCCAGTGTGATCCATCAAGCATGGTGTTCGTTTTTCTGGTACGAAATCGTATATGTTGTATTTTTTTCTGGTACAAAGTCGACTTCTTGAAATCGTTTCTCGTACAAAACCGTACTCATCTTTTCTGTCTCTGGTACGAAATCGTCCTTTAATCTCTTTCTGGTACGAAATCATGCTTCTTGCATTTTTTTTCTGGTACGAAATCGCACTTTTTGTATCCTCTTCTAGTTAAAAATCGTCGTAGTCCAGTTCGCAAATCTGTTTCGCAACATCTTACCAACTTCTCACATTGTGATGCAATATCGTGTTTTCCAGCTGTTCTTTTTTCAGTATGATCCACGAAGCGTGGTGTTCGTTCATCTCTGGTACGAAATCGCACTTCTTTTCATATTTTTGGGGTCCAAAGTCGTACTTCTCGTACCTTTTTCTGGTACGAAATTGTACGTTTTACATAATCTTCTCTACATGAAAATCGTATTCGAGTCGGTATCAAAGGGGCTACATACGATGTCGTACTCGCAAGGGTCGCTTTTCTTCCGACGATAATTGTGTTTGTAGGAAGGCAGTGCGCTGTTTTCGTACTCATAATATGGTACTTTTTTTCGTCGTGGGATGGACTACTGGTGATAATAACAAAAACGAAACAAAAACACGAAATTACTCACGCCCACCTTGGTGCAGTAAAACTTGAAAGGGAAATCGACGCCAAATTTTGGCCTTTCCTATTATTACACAGTCTTCCCAGAAAAATGAGAACTAATTTTGAGATGGGAACATACGAATTTTTTTTTTGAATATTTTCACTGGAATTGGTACCATCCGAAGGTGCCTTCGACATAGTCGGGAACCTTGGAAGGTGCCTCGAAAG
>JBBMHQ010085574.1:0-11182 GCA_037834295.1 Postelsia palmaeformis | reverse complement strand
AAACCAAGAAGAGGCATTGCTCAAAATCAAGCTGGGAGTGGGCTCGTATGCATACACGTGGTTGCCATGCACGGTTGAAAAGATGTCAGCGGAGCGTCCGGATCTACCATCACCACAAATAAAAAGCTGACAACAATTATTCCTGGTTTTACTCCTGACCCTGCTGAATTAGGCTAGAAAGAGTGGCTTTAACAACAGGCTGAAGGGTGCGACATGAATCATTTTCAGCACACCACAATTCGTTCAACACGGTTCTATCATTTCCGTGCCAGACCGGAAGTAGATTTCTTCGACGTTACCCTGTGTCGCCTTGTGGTTACAAAGTGTGACGGGTTCCTTATGCAGAGTTAGACTACCGACACATGGACCATGAAACAGCTGCCGCCTCCGACCGGCTCTTAGCGCTAGTCCTACATGTGCCACAAGTACCGTCCGTGTGATTCTCCCGAGATCCCTGCCCCATCAGCTTTCTTCGGTTATACAATACTCGTATCACGTACCCGGTAGACCAAACGTTACGAAATAATACCGCTGTACTTAGCGGAAATTATCTGTCATATTTCGTACTTTCCTACCAACCGCAAAATGTTCGAATACACAAGCAACAAGTGTCAGGGTGTTCGTGGACCCTTGCGAGCCGGGTGGTGTTGTAAGGCTGTTTCTGTAAATCGGCGAACGGTTATAAACCGCAAATTTGTCGGGCAAACTCAGCGCACAGCCTGGACCAATGTGCGCACCTTCCGCAGTTCGTGGTAGATTTGTGTTGCTGACAGCAACAGGGCCCACAATATATGGCGATACCGCGTGTTCTTCGGTGCAGCGTCGCTACCCAAGTGGGCCTTGTGTGCGGCTCTTGAACAGGGGGTACACAGAAAGCGAAATCTATACTTTTTGCATTTTTGTTCGGGAACTCCCCAGCAAAACTTAAGCTTTGGGCGTAGTCACGGAGAGGGACTCGGTGTTCAATCCCTACCCACCATTTCCGTATTTAAGAGTTGGTAACAGCGTATAACCCGATCGTACACTGGGTGTCCTACAGCGACATGGCTCGACAACCTCGCAGGGTAGCGCTCAAGCAGAAATTCCCCTACAATATAAGTAGACTGCACTTCATCACGACCAATACCGTACTCGAGACCCAGTGACGGATTATGACCCATTGGTGCACTGTCTGTGCTACAGCAACATGGCTCGACAACTTTGCAGGGTAATGCTCAGGCGGGGACTCTCCTACACCATGAATATACTACACTTCATCACGACCAATACAGACGGAGATAAACCCTTCTGCTCCGACAGCCTGTTGCATGATGATTGGTCCTAATCCTTTGGTGGGTGTCAACATTTTGGCAGGGCTACAAGCTGGTAATTCGAACACATACCGACTCGGCAACTATTCGTGTGCGCTTCCCTCGTTTTCAGCATCTGCTGGAACGGGTTTTATCATCCTGCTTCTCGCCAAACAGCCCACTACATTGCGCCGCCGACAAAGTTTGGCCTGGGATGTTCATTTTCCTGGCTAAGGTGGATGTGTCGAAAATGTTCACCTGAACTCCCTGCGCGGTGGACGTTTCCGACTGACGTGGGTTGGAGGGGGACTAAAGACAGCAGCTCTGACGATTCCTTCGACAGATATAAACCCCACAATGAACTCAGCGACACTTACTGATAACGTGTACTGGCACACTATTATCATCAGGACATTTCGATTGTTAAACGTTACCCCTCGTGGATATCCAAGTTGCCTGCGCCACTAGCGATTATGTACCATGCTCACACACGCTTTTCAAATACAAGCCTGACTCGGGGCTCGACCGTACACATAGCGAGTCAATCCGTCCCTACACCTGTGTTAAAGGGCTCCCTCCACGGGACCCCGACCAAACAGGGTTTGACATACTACTACAAGCGGGAGTAGAGCAAGCGGGGCTGCTACTAGATATCCTCGACACGACGGAGAACCCACGAAACGCATCGCGCCACGACACTTCACTGGTGAAGTTCCACCTTCTACACAAGGACATGATGTTGGTTTTAATTTCCAGTCGTGTGGCCTGGACCCCTACCCATGATTATATCACAAGCATGTGTGTACAATAGGCACTACACCTGCCATACATGTGAGCCACAGCCAGCAGAGCAGAACGCGTAAGTAGACAGCCAACAATGCACCCTCCTACGAAGTCTCTTTGTGGGCTCTTCGCCTTCGCCCTCTGAACACCCCGCACGACACCGTTTCACATATTTCCTACAGGTTACTCGTACATTTCGAATAGCTGCCATCTACCAGCTTCAACGTGGAAAAACACTCCCCATAACTTATCATCACACCGCCAATACATTGTCAGCGCTGTGCAGCGAAAGTCCGCGATCCCAGCACAGGTTTATACGTGACAAATAGTCTCCAGCGGGTACCCCAGAGGTCCTTCCTGGAACGCGCAACGGCATACTGCTACAAACATCACTCGCGTGACTCCACCAAACGGGACTCGTGGATAAGATATTCAAAGATACGACCGACCACCGCAACCATTGGACGGACCAAAGAAACGCGTTATATGTGAGATGCACTTGTTTTCCAATAGATGGATGGCGATGTGAAAACACAATTCTCAACAAACTCTTGGCGTTACCGTTTATTCTCGCCATACACTCTAATTAAATATTCGACGTCTAACAAGCAACAGACCGTCGAACCGCAGTCGCTCGCCGACGACACGAGTAGAGCTGTGTGCGTACTTCTCCTTACCCTGAACGTCGCCACGTTTTATCCATAAACACAGAAACACTGAAGGCATACAGCAGAACAACACAAAAGTCAACGACGTAGTTCGTATTCTCCTCTACAAAGAAAAACGTGTGGAGCACTGTTTCACTGACTACCCTGATCCCACACGGTTAGGAGATAGGCTCGAAGCCGTGATCGGATTGCCTGTCGAATGAAGCACCGTTGTTGACCTTCAGCTTGGTGTAGGTAAGGCCGGTGTTGCCTGACATTACGGTGCTCATGGCGTCATCGAATCGGATCGTCACAGCATCCTCGAACGAGTTGCCAATAAACTCGGTGCCATCGGCATCCATGATCTTGAGCGTCTCTTTACCCCCGATGATGGTGTTTTCCTGGAAACAGTTATCCTTTGACCGCCCCGACTCTGCCACATCGGGCGCGTCGGATCCCAGGTATGAGTAGGCGTTGTACCTTGACAGGGGGTGAACAAGGCATCGTGTAGCGAGGAACAGCCTACATCTCGGTTAGTATAGGTCTTTTGTATACTTCGATATGTGCGCGTGAGATCACACCGACATGTTGGTCAAATTATGGGCAAGTTGTGGGAAGGCATATTGATACAGTCGTGTACGCTTCCTTTTGTAAGCGGAGTGTTCAAGCGCAACATTATCACGATCGGTTTGAAATCGTGGAACGTGCTCTCACTTGGTAGAGCCGCTAATAACGTTCTTCGAAAACACATTGCGGCCGCATCCCACCGAGATTCTCACGCCGTACTTGTTGTTCTCGAAGATGTTGTCAGACACCGTAGCGTCAAACGACTCCATCATGGCTAGTCCAGCGTCGCCGTTGTCGTGGACGTAGTTGCCTGCCGTGTAAGAGAAGGTGGGTACCGTCGAGTTCGAACACCGACATAAATAGGACAACACAACGAATGAGCTGGTACCCTACACATCCAGCATGCGCGCAGGAATATCATCCGGTCGAGTCAGCATATCAGTAGTATCGTTCCCGAGAGAGTCAAGCGCATTTTTTGTGGCTAATGCTTCCAGTCTCACCTTTTTGAAGATAGTACAGTGTAAGTCGCATAACAACCGACTTTTTCGCAGCCATGTTATACGTTTGTGGCCGTTATTATATTGGCTGCGGGAGATCAAACATTCTCAGCAGCTTAAAGTTTGGGTTTAGCATGTGTAATTACCTCCACAATTACTAGCCTCCCCTCTACCACCTGAACTATGCCGTGTTGAGCAGCACGTAGGCTTGGCTTCGACGTTTTTGTCGGGGTGCTGCACCGCACACTTGTGTAGGTGTGTGGGTGTGTAGCACAGAAAGAGCAGGCCTCCATATACGATAAAGATGCCCACCTTTGACAACGGCGTCGTCGCTGCTGCGATGAAGGAATATGCCAGCTGACGACGAAGCACCACCGTAGACCTTGTTCCCCTAAACGACCGACGGCAAACCATATACACGTTAGTCGGATGACAAGTATCACGGTGCGATATATGGTATCCATACATCGCACGGAGTGATCTCGTATAAATTGACGGGTGCAAGTATATTGAAGCTTGTCTCGCGAGTATATTGAAGTGTGTTCCACATTCACGTGATTGGTGGTGGATTGTTTTCAGCGGCCGGCTTGGGTGTCAAGGGTGCATTGAGTTTAGTCCCATAAAAATCCTGTTTGATACTGGCCTGAACACGTTAGAATATGACATATACAACTATGCTACACGGCAGGCAGATCGGACCTGGACAGACACCCCGGTACAGCGCTTGGAGGCGATGATACCGTGGTACCCGTTATCGTAGACCTCGTTGTCGTGGATCGTCAGGAAGTCGCTGTCATCGTGGGGGTCGAAACCGTACCCAGAGTTGTCGTGCATCTTGTTCCTCCTCCAGTCACCCTGCTGGTGGCCATACGTGTAGACCCCGAAGTTGTTGTGGTGTATGTCGGAATCGTAGATTTTTTGCCGTAGACGTTGACATCATCAAACACTTCGTGGTTGCTCTTGTCCACGCAGAACCCGCGGACCTGGTCCGATCATTGATATATCCAAGCGGGAGTCTACCGGTGTTGGAGAGTATAATACTGTGTTCGAATTGGACTTGACTCTGCATAGCGCTTGATCGAGGTGGAGTGGTACAAAACTAACGACGTGTTTGCAACGGATTCGAGAATACAAAACGTTGGAGGCCCCACTGATATAGTCGCGTTATACTTCGATTGTCAAATATTGCTCTAAGCCACAACCGGTGCTCTACACGCGGGACGTCTGGGTTTGCTTGCCGAACAAGGCATAGGTGACGTACGCGTATCTCAGGAGAAAGGTTGGTACTCGTTGCGGTGGATTCTTCACCTTACCCGAACCTATCTGAAGACCAATGTTCGTGTACAACGTCAACAGCAGGTTCGCCATGTTTGACATAGCTACGACGATTGAAAGAATAACATAAAAAAAACACCATCGTCTAGTCGGCAGTCTTGTCCCAGAGGTAGAAAAATCCACAAGGCCGTCCAACCGCGCCTCTGTTCGGAGCTTTTTCACAAATCATGCTGCCGTCGCTCCTCTTCCGGCGATTGTTGCGAAGCTCACCTTCCACGTAAGGCCGTAAGCCTCGCTTCCTTGGTATCCAAGGTAGCTCATTTCGCTGTTCTCGATGTCCATCCGAGCCTCTCCCATATTCTTCTTAGCTCTGCCCCTGCACGTCTGGCTGTCGTCCGCGATGACCTCCGAAACGGCACTGATGTACGACCGACCATCCTTTTGGTTTTTGTCCGGGGCTTTTGCGGATGTGTCCCACGACAACACCTGGAATGAGGGGTGTCAGTTGACGGGCATGAGGGCAGTATATTCAGAGAGAGTGGTTCCCATAAGAGGCACAGGCTTTAACGTGACCCAGATAACGCTTTCACGATGAAAAAATTCGAGGTCAGGATGGTCATGAACGAGGTGAACTTCGATAAGTCATATCGGTGGCTCATGCCGCGACGCCGTATATCTGGAGGAGACTCGACGTATAATGACTCCGAGGGGATAACTGAGGCCTATTTTCCAAACGACCAACGGAGCCAACTCGGCTCTCGTACCCATACGGAAAGTCGTTTGAAATAACAGGTTTTCAGTAGGCCCATAACGGGTCCCTGCATTGGTGTATGGCGAACATGAGTTTTACATCCGTATACGTGACGTCCGTAATTGCATACCGCCGTCAAATAATTTCATCGAAGCGCTGATGTGACGAAAACATGCATTCGATCCTGATTACCGAGGCACCTGCGGTGCGCAGGTGTACCTGTAACAGTGAATACGCAATCATGAGACCCCCTGCGGAACCTACACGTTTCATCTTCTCGAGGTAACGAAGGGCACCGAGCTTGATCACTGAAAATACCGCCGACGAGACGTTTCCGTATAAGATCCTTAATATTTGTATGAGACGCAGGCTTCGAGCGTTTGACGTCGTGAGACTACGGCTGAACCCGCGTATGGTTCAAAGCGTATTGGTTACCTTGGTGCCCAGGAAGTCCAGGCTGCCACCGTGAGCACGCAGGTTGATGAAGTTGTAGATCGTGCTGAGGAGACGTAGCTCGTCAGCATTACCCCCGGCCGAGGTCCCGTGCAACTGGTTATGACCGAACAGCGATTGGACGAGAAAGCGAATGTAGTGTGAAATCGGATATATTTGTTCGCCCGAGACACACAACACAACAATGAAAGAAAACAGATAGGCGGGGCAAGCTCCTCGCACCCATGGACGAACGAGATACCGGAGGGGACGTGGGGCAATATCCTCAACCACATATATATGTTGTCGACAACCTCCCAAGTAGGTGCGTCTCGTCTATTGCGTTGTTTAACGGCTCCACAAGGATGCATGTAGGCCCACGTTGTGCATGGAGGGGATCCTGGTCAGCTGTGAAGTTACCGATCGTATCTGTCTGAACGAACCCCCGAGCAATATATGTATGTAGAACCGCAGTGTAGGTGGGATAACCCCACGTCATCATACCGAGGTGATATCAACGACATTGAGTGTTGGTCCTAGACGCGGAATCACACATGCAAGGGCTTGCCTCTCAGCATGACGCGCACGCCCTGTGTGGCAAGCACAAACAAAAAACAAGATGAACAATGTCTACCTGAAGAGTGACGCCGTCTTGCACGAACAGCTCCTCGGTGAGCAGCCATGTCCCTGTAACGCTGTCACTGGTATCGCCGCTCTCGGGGTCCACGGCATACAATGGTGTCTTTCCTCCTCGTTCTTTCCATATTTGATTCAAAGTCACACAGCCTCCGCGGGTGCTACCGTCTGCCGACACGACATACAGCCGCGAAGAGGTCGAAGAGTATCGAATCGACACCGGAATGCTCGAATCACACTCGGGCTTGGGGATTCGCTTATTCGGCGACTCAGTGTCGTTAGCGTCGGCTAGCTTGAAAGCGAGAATGCTGAGAATCACTGTTTTTCCGATGTCCTTCTTCATTTGGTACGTAAGGTTGTGTTTCGGAGCTGGCGTGTCCTCTGCTGAATGAGCTGAGACACTGGAGTCGTTCCAAGTTTCGCCCTCTGCGACACACCAAGAAACATGTGCGGAAGGAGCGCGTTAATCTAGAGCATGCACGAGCCGTTACTCTGGATGGTGGGGCAAGTAGAAAATTCGTTTCGGAGACAACATTTGATGCACTGCGTGCTGTGTGTTACACTATGAGGTCCACGTACTGCTGTAGTGGATGCAACTGTCTTGTCACCAACAAAGCTGCTTTCGACCCTTGCCAATGTGAAATGACCCCGATACCGACTTGAGCAGAACCACAGTAGTCACGGGGTCCTAGACACTGGTTCAGGTCCTTCAATCGCACTTACCGTGTATGCATAATCTCGAATTCGGGAAGCATATGCACAACCCTCATACCGTAGAGCAGTGGTATGGTAATCCCAGTCATCGACAGTATGACCAACATTAAAGCTCTTATATTACTACTACGGTAGAAAGCATGTGGAATATAGTGTTTTCGAAATATTTCGTGGGTACACATTTTACCCAACATACCATACACTGAACCCATTCAAAAAATGTTCCTTTCTTTGATATTGTACGCCACTGAATCAATAACCCTGTCCTTCCTTGGCACTTTCAACCCTGATATAAACCCTCGTCGAGCAACGACTAAAGTCGGCGGTTTGCGGTTTGGCCACAAAACTATCGAACTTAGCTAACTGCACTGATCCAATGTTTCGCATCCTCGCCAAGAATAATCTTCGTGTTTGAGAAAAAAGCGCATCAGACTGGGACAGGAAGCCGTACTGCTGTGGCTGTAGGCTGAGTATGTTGTACCACTGCTGCTGTAGTTGATTTGTGTCCGTCAACAATAGTTTCTCGCCATGTACGTCATGGTATTTCGTGAACAACGTTCGGGTTTTGTTCGTCGACAGCAGTACACTTGTTTTGTTGCAAACAGGAGGGGACGCCGCGCGACTGGCTGTACTGCAGCAGACAGTACGCAGGAGACTGAGCACGACAAAGGCATGAAAAACGACACATAAAAAAGTTAGATGCAGTTGCAGTGCACGGATCACTCACATCACAAGACCGGGCGTACTGACTGGAGGTATACAGTAGCTGGCCACAGAAGGAGTGGGGCTGGCTTTCGAGCGACTGGATCAGGGTGCTGGTCGAGGCTGCGGGGTGAAGTGCAGTGAAATGATCGGGTGGAGGGGGAACACAGGACCTCAGCATTAATTCCCAGATCGACTCCGGGTATCGAAAAATATAGCAGATTTCGTGAGAAAAAAGAATGCGGCTTGTAGGGTTATCCGGCCGGTAGCAAGAGTTGGACAACACGCCGGCATTTCACACTGGAAAATCCTACATTTTCGAGAATGAGTTTATCGTGGATTACATATCCCATATACGTTCGGTATGCATTTGTTTGTGAAACGCGATGTTTCGCTACATGTCTGGCAGTTGCGAGGGTCCGCAAGGTATGATGTCAAAGTCAGGCAAGATACACACCAAAACCTCTGGACCAAATATTAAATATCTATGCAATCACTGGTTGTAGGGGTCTGCATGATACGGGTTGTGACATTTTAATCCGGTTAGGGCCGATGCCAAAATCACCATTTCAGTAGCCTGGGGTTTGTTGCATTTGAGTTGGAGAAGTTCCGTCATTTATTGTCCTTGGAAAGAATGAAGCTCAATGTAAGGGAAACATAAATACTGGTACGATGTACGATCGTCCTGACGGTTTACACGTTCCGTGTATGCTGAAAAAAAAAAAAAATCTACCTCTGCACTGAATACGATTTACCGAGTGCGCGATCATACGGTTGCTCTCCTGTACTTTTTATCAGAATATGACTTGTTTGATCCTAGCTTCAAGAACTGGCGGTGTGCGCGATAGCCAGGGGGTGTAGTTTTATCAAGTTTGCCCCGGTGTTTGCAATCGGTGCTGTTTTGTACCAGGCGATATACAAAGTACAATAGTATCCCTTCCGGCCAACGGCATTCGAATCTGTAACGTCTATAATTGGAGCATCTGAGGTAAAGCATAGAAGGAAATAGACATACGTGGAATATTTATGAGTGTTTCGAGTGTTTAACGTTGAAGCTCGTGCCATAAATTGTCAGATGGCAAGCGCAGCAACACTGAAGTATATACAACGGTAGGCTCCTCTATGCTAGAACAAACGCTATAACGGCCGCCTCCGAAGCTAGGCCTGGAAATTCTGCTGCGGTTCACCTCCGGTTTCTCCGTGCATATGTTCGTGGTTGCTCGGGTGCTGTTCCTTTATATTTTACAAGGGTATTGTACTTGAAGTACGCTTACATTTGCGTGATGTGTTGCACAAGGAAATATACACCCGCTTTCCAGGCGAAGGGGACTCAAGTCCGTACTATCCAAACGTGCATGCGAGCCGTGGTGCAGTGTAGGCCTTACAGATGTCTAGTATATGCCGCCCCAACACAACTTCCGCTGCCGGGGTTACTCGGGTCGTGAACTGCAAATAATATTGTCACCCGTCTTGGTATAGCGCAGTGTTATCCGCTTGACGGTTATCTTCGTCTGTCAGACTGGCTTAGGTCGCAGCAGCTTCCAAGATCGGACGTGGGATGGTGTACAAAGTTCCCGATGTAAAACATGCGAATGTCATAGAGATACGCCATATGATTGATGAAGCTCTTGACAGGGGAACTCTGTACCTCACGCAACAACTGAAACGGACGGAAAGTGCGACCCGATAAACCATTTCGTGCCCTCAGTGTGAACTCATATCGCAAACACTGAGCAGTATTCACACGATGTTTGGGTCAAGAAGCCCCGTCAGCCAGAAACCAAAGTAGGCAAAAGGTGCCATCGCAGCCCACGTCACGTGAAATCGCCATCAACCATTTAACCCTCTCCCCATTGCAGCACACGGGTTATGCAGCGCTGGAGTATCACATGAGTGGCCTGTCTCGCCGATACCTCGAGAGAGAGCGCCATGGTTGCAATGATACCCACACAGCACACTTGCAGCAAAGTCTACCACGATGCAGATAGAGCGTGTGGTAGGGGTCGTATTGTGAGCAGCGAACCCCCCGCTCGAAAAGTACCCGGTCCAGGCTGTAACGAGATACTGAAGCCCATGCAGCGTTAGTCCCATGGCTGCACATCAGGTGCAATACATGTAGCGCTTTTCAACGTCTCTCAGGTTCGTGTTCTTCCTGACGTATTTCACCCTTCGCATGTTATATGTGTTCGTTTATCATGTCGGCTAGTCTTTGTCGGTTTCGATTCGTCGGTTCCTTGATCGCTGTATATCATTACTGGTGCACTGAACCAGCGAAGCAGGATCATGTCCCATCTGAGAGCCTGAACGCGCGACCTACTCAATGTATTTGCTGTTCGGCCCTTCAAAATGGTTCGGTCTCCACTGAGTACTCTGGCATGCGTTTGTTTCAGCATCGCTCCTTGTTGTCACGAAGCGCCATAGCACAGTTTTCATGCGCGTTGTCAGCAACTGAAAAATGAACAGGAATATCGATCTATAGATCGAGGAGGGGCCCTAAGTTGACAACCAGTTCCCCGATATTTCGAGCAGAACAAGAAGATGCACTGATCAGCGCCAAGCTCGGAAAGGCCTCATCTACATCACACGCGCACGTTACGCACAGCTGCAGAGGTGCCCTGCGAAATGTCAAGAGCTACAACGACCGCAAAATCACCAATCACTTCAATCCTCCCTGAACCAATTTATGTACCTTTGAGGTTGTGGTTGACAGAGTGAAAATTTGCAACCGTCTAAAGTTATAATGTTCAACAATCAGAACCCGTTCATCACAAAATTATGTTATCCGTGTCAGTCGAGGAGTACATCTCTTGGAACGTACCTGATGTTGCCTTGTTGCCGCAAGCTGCGATGGGATTTCTATGCTGTGCCTGATTTCCAATAAGACCACGG
>JBBMHQ010085563.1:0-11182 GCA_037834295.1 Postelsia palmaeformis | reverse complement strand
CGACCTTAACCTCAACCTCAACCTCAACCAAATGAAGCACCGCTTTTTTTCGCGCCGACGCCAGGCACGGGTGAGGGACGGGGTTACCCACAGCGTTGGTACCGTAGCGCGCACCGGGGCTTGGGCAGTCAGAGGAGGCGCCGGTGTGGTCATGCCGTCTATCCGTTCGGCAGACGGCGTCCTCGAAGCCGGGGGGCAGGAGGGCGGGACAAGGGAAGAGCAGAGGCTCGCAAGGTCGGATAGCGGCAATATATGGGAAGGTGAAGCGGCGCCGGTTGCGAGAGGCACTGTGCTTGTGGACGAGGACGGTAGGGACGTGAGCGCCATCTTCGGGGCCATCAGGAACGCGCAGGTGTGATATCTGTGAGGATGAACGGTGACGATGATGGTGGCGGTAGACGTTCACATCTCGTCAGACAGATCACGATGTAGATATTTTATCACGGTATATAGGCCACAGGAACCAGAACCCACGATGGACCCCAAAGTCGTACATCTCCCTATACCCCTCTATTCTTACCAATCGCATTTGGTGCTGTCTACCACCAAGTATGCTGTTTCCTCGTACTACTGTGGTAAATAGTAATACACCCTATCTTACCGTCATAAAACGCTGTGCGGGACCTTTTTGGTATAGCTCCAATCTAGGAAACACCGCCTAGACCATGCAAGTTTATATACGGCGGCCACCCGGCAAAGTGATCTAGATCATGCAGATCATACAGATCATACAGATCATCTACCGCTAGACCATGCAAGTTTATATACGGCTACCACCCGGCAACGTGATCTAGATCATGCAGATCATACAGATCATCTACCCCTAGACCATGCAGGTTTATACACGGCTGCCACCCGGCAACGTGATCTAGATCATGCGGATCATACAGATCATACAGATCATCTACCCTGGAAGATGTACAGTATCTCGTGAAGTGGAAGTGGGGATAGATCATCTGTTTGAGGTGTGAAGAGTTACGGCACGGCAACATTGACCATGATGACGGTAACTGTGTGCTAGTGTGTCGGACGCGGGCTACGATAGGAGTAGCACTCTTTGTGGCCGCAATATTTCTGACTCCCGTTCGTGCCGTTTGCTTTCTTTTGTATTCCTACCTAAGACATGGGATTGTTTATTGTTCTTCGGGTTATAACCCTTTTGTGACTTGATTATAGTGTAGTAACCCTTTTGTGACTTGATCATAGTAGAGCGACCAAAAAACAAGTAAGTGCGGTGTTATCAAGCATTTATTGTAGGAAGAGCGTGCGGCTTTACAAGCACCATCGCATGTGTATATCTTACATCTCCCTGTGTTCACCATGTTGCGGTTCGGACACACAACACACCCTACCCCAAAGCAGTCCGGGATGGTTTCGTGGGACCGGTCTTGCGGTAATCAGCGTCCATTGTTTGTTTGTTTTTGACAAATTTCCCTCTGAATCGACAAATTTTCCTCTGAATTGCTCAGAGGGGTTAATTTAACCCTCTTGAGGACTCAGGGGGGGGGAAATGGACGATAGAAAGTGACGACTACTGCAATGGCCACTGCATGATTGGATGATGATACGACAGTGGTCGGGGCCCAGGTTACACTGGTTGATACAAGGAGTAGGACGGCACGGGCGCGGGGCGCCCATGCTGCAATGGTTGATAACACCAATTTATGGTTGTTTTGTTTCGCTATCTCGGGGGGTCGAAGGGTTTCATTCAGCGCGCAGTAGTTCTTGAAGTCAGTTTTTGGGTAAGGTTTGGAGTTTTTCAAGTGGGGAGCCCCAGAAACTTTCGGAGCACCTCTATGGTAGCATGCGTCATCTGTATTATGTATCACATATGATGTGATCGGGGGACTACAAGACCGTGGCGATAATTTTTGCGGTGAAATGGTCTGGGTGGCGGTGATGTTTTTGACCTGGCGGTAAAACAATAGTTCAGTATATCGCTGTATAGCCCTTTCCCGACTCCAAAAATGACCGTACTGTAATTCCAAGTGTGTTTGTAACGCAAATGGGGTTTCAGTCGTGAAAGGGGCTAACGACGAGGTTGTAACGGCAGCATGAGCTACCGAGCAACGCGCAAGATGGCACACCTCCGGGGTGATCTCTCCGAGCCGATGTTCTTCAGGAAAAGGCGGGTACACACAGGAAATATGGTAGCTTTGGAAATAGTTCGTCGAGATGCTTCCATAAACGCATCGGTAGGCATTTGCGCTCTCGCCCTTGTTAAGAGAAATCATCATCGAAAGTCGTCCGAGGGGATGTGTAACGTTATCACCCTAGTGTGGTAGTGCTACACGGTATGTGGCGACAGCAGAAATATTACCGATGTGCTGCAACTATGGTAGTTACCTCAACGGTAACTTGTAAAGGTAGCGGTTACGGATCCAATAGCGATATCATAGCGACGAAATGCTGCTGATGTTGTGACCGTATCACACTATTAATAGGCTGGTAAGATGACAAAACCCTGTGACGAATTTCGAAGCTCCTTTTCTCGACATAGGCGGAGAGTGCAAAACGCCGAGCGCTGCTTCTGTGGAAAGGTCTCGACGTAATCCCCCCATAACTTCCTTTTTTGTTAATTTCCCCCCCCTGCTTATGGAGAAGATGCCTTATCAAGTTCATCCCAGGGGATGTGTTATCGCTCGCGTGTTGGTGTACGTTATGCTCGAGTACAAATATCTGTCTCAATGTCTCGACAGCTCTTCAGCAGCGTCCCCGGTCTACCCGCTTGGGGGGACACTTTTTTGTACGTGCCCTAGGTACGCGAGAGAGACCAGCGCGCGTGGGATATAGGGGCCGCGGGCTGCGCTATAACACACAACCGTAGTGCCCGCGATCGAAGTATCCCATATCGCACACCGCCTTCAAAGATGAGTTTCCAGGGAAATTTCCGTATTACAGCTGATGCTTTTTTGGGCTGTGGCCCAAACCAGGTATACTCGATCCAGTTGGGTCAAAATCAGATACCAGGTACATAATAAAACCATGTAACAAAACGCGCGCCACGAGCGATGTTCTGTCCATGAAAATTCATATAAAAATGCAAAACGCGCCTGAACATCAGGCGTGTGGCGTCCGAAGTCTGAATTGTTTTATTTATGTAGGGTATTCCAGTAGGTACGACGGACTCTACTTGGACCTGCAGAGGGCCACCACTATTAATAAGCTCCCTCTGTTTCGTTACGGCGGGAGCGCCAAAAGCATTTACTCTGGCACCCCCCCCCACCTGTTACAAGCTTTGAAGCTTCTCGACCATCCTCGCGGAACCGCCTGCTCGGCATGAGAAATTCGTGCCGTATCAAACCTGATACCACCTCGACGCCGGGTGGGGCGGACGAACTACCGTGTCTGTCCGCGGTGCTGTAAAATGACTAATATGCCCCCTGTGACCATGAGGAAACAACAAAGTGCGCATCACAACACCTCAAGCACATCGTACACTTCAACGAGGGAAAAAAGAAATCAGCGTACGTATGTATACACAAGTAATGCAACCGAGGGGCCGCAGATGCAAACCGGGTACGCATAGAGCAAACGGTGTACGTATGGCCTCTCTGGTTGGTTCAAAATTGGCCAGAATCAGTTGAAAGCTATACCGAGCGGACAAAGTCAGGTATGCCCTTGGCCTCTTCGAGCCAAAATCAGGTACGATATCGGTCTGGCCAATCGCAGGGCTCGTGGGGTGTGATTTGTACCTGTTTGTAGCATGGAACTGATTTTGACCCAAAACTGGCCAGGTGGACCTGACTTTAGGAACCCTTTTTCTACATGTCTCGCCCAGACACGGTTCCCCATGAGCGATGTTGGCCGTAAAAAAGTCCCCTACAGCAGCACACATCCTGCTGCTGCGTCGTAAATAACCAGCCGCCACTCCCCCCTCCCCCCGTGTCCCCTCGCTCTAACGATTCCCACAAAAGGCGGGGGTGCTGGGGGGCGTCACACGAGGCGTCGGGACGATGCGGCGCACCGGGGCGTGGGCGGCGAGGGGCGGCGCGGAGATGATCCACTCCGCCTCTCGCCCTTCCTCCTCAGAGTTCAGCTCGGGAGAAGGAGCGGGGGATCTTCCCCAGCTGCCGCGGCTTAGCCCGAGGAGCGGCAACAGCGGCAGTGGCGGCGGCGGTAGCAGCGGTAGAGCGGGTAACGGTGAGATCGGCGGGTCGGAGTTGGGGGTGATGGAGCTGATTGAATCGCCGTTCTCTGTCGACGAGGAGAATGACAAGGAGATGCTCAAGGTCGCTCTGAAGACCGCGGAGGTATGAGGGAGTCAAGGTGGGGGGAAGGGGGGGTACTCAGTTATTGCCTGCCTTAGTCATCTGGCGGTTCAGCACGGATCCCTTTTGAGACGGAGCGCTTTTCCTACTGTTAACAGAAACATCTCCAACATTTGGACACTCAGTACGTGTTTTCCATATGTTTAGGGGGGCAGGGGGGGTAGGAGGGCGGGGAAGAGCGTGATGAAAAAGATAAAACACTGAAAATCGTACACGGCACAAGGCATATACACACAGACACGGTCCGTTCTGTGTCGTTTTGCAGTTCGATCGTTCGTGCGGAGAGAAAACGGAAGGATGTATCGTATCATTCCTGGTAGGAAACAGCACCAAATATAAACGTCGACACTTGCCGAATGAAATTTTATGCCATGGTTGGTGGCAGGCCGGGAAGCGAGGGTGATGGGCGTTGACTCTTTTTTTTTGTCGTATATTTTCGATTTCGTGCGGGAAGTCTTCTCTTGAACTTGTCACCCCCAAAGAGCGATAAAAAGCGGCGTTGCGATGGAGAGAAGGTAGAGGTTCGGCCGGGGAGAGATTACTGCCCGTATCGGTTGTTGGTGCAAATACATGCTTGTGCTGTAGGTCTATTTTTTTTCGTATTTAGTGTTCATACGTACAGTAGTGCGAGCGCGTCATTGTATGGAGATTTTTTAGGTTCTCCAAGGCTTGGCCGCTTATTTGACAACGTTTGGTCGCTGGCGGCCTTCGACGTGCTCGAATGCTCCAAGGCTTTATCGCTATTTTGGTGACGTGTGGTCGCTGGTGGCTATATCTTGGTTCCTTGTCTGATTCCCTTGTACAGGAAGGTTCGGTGCGCGCTGGCGATGATGCGATATCCTTCCGACTGCACGACGTGTATTTTTCGACCACTACCCCTCGCCCTTCTCACCCATTTGTCCTCTCAAACACCCCTCTTCCCTCCCCCCCGGGCAAGACCCTCAGGCCATACCTCCTCCCATATTTTATTGGGGCTGTGAGGGAAGGGATTTCACGTCCTTGGTCCTGCGCCTTAATCACCACCACCGTGCTGGAATGTCTCCATTTTCTGTTGCGGCTTTTTTTGTTTTTGTTTTTGATTCTTGGTTGTACTTTCATTTTCGTCTCCGCTCTCGATCTCGCTTTTTTTCATGTTATTTTGCATCGCCAGGAGAACGGCCACGTGGCGGCCGCCAAAGCGCTACGAGCTCGCCTGGGGTTTATACAAGGGCAGGCATTACGAACCCAGCTAGCGCGAGATGGGAGCGGCGGCCGCGGTGGTGGCAGCGGCGGTGGCATGGGCGCTGTCGCGGCTGTCGAAAGTGCTGACGCGATCGCCGGTGTCGAGAAGGAGGTGATGATGGCTGTTACGGAGCTGTACGACTAGATAACAGCACTACTGTAGTTGCGCCAGTTCCAACACCAGCACCAGCCCCAGCTGTAGCAGGTGTAACAGCTGCAGCACGAAGCGCTTTTGTTTGTGGCGGCGGCAACAGTAGCAGCACAGCAGCAGCAGCAGTTGCTGCTCTTGCGGTAGCCGCAGTAGCTGCATCCCTTTATTTATGGCTGGTCGTGGTTGGATCCGTCGAGCGGTAAATGGGACAAGTCGGTGTTGAGCAAGGGGGCTTTACGATTGTGGAGTTTCACCGGGAGGTCGGGGGGGGTGGATGGGGACAGGAAGGTAGCGCCCCGCACCAGGGCGTTTTTCACTTGGCAGGCGTTTTATCTGCACACATCGGGTGGGGACGTTGGGATCAGGAAACCCGCGCCCGCACGAGGACGGTTTTTGACGTGTAGGCAGGCGTTTTTACCTGCACACCCGTGGAACGCATTAGCCTCTGCTCTTTGCTGGCACGGTGCATCGTGGCTCGGCGTGCGACGCAACCTATAGTCGGCGCCTGGGGCAGGATAGAGAAACGAGAGGGATCGACACATTTTGTTGGATACGACAATGGAGTTAGCGTCTTTCGCTTTTTTCAGCCCCCGGTAGAGTTAGTCTTGCTCTTTCCAGTACAAAGGAAAGCCCTGTTGTTTGTTTTGTTTTGTTTCGTTTTTTTTGTTTTTTTGAAGAGTTTGTTCTGCCGTGTCGGTGTCGATGTGTGTACAGCAGCACTAGTTGTCAGGGTTTAGGTTAGAACCGGCTGAGAAAGGTATACTGTATTTTGTGCCGGCTTTTAAAATTATTGACCGACGGAAATACTGCGGGCACGAAATCACCCCTTTTTCTGCTGTCTGTGCGGTATTCACGTGTCGGTGCGGAGGGCGCAATACTTTCGCGGAGGCGTGCCCTCATCGGCCATCAACCCTGACTCCCCCCAAGCACAGAGGGGGCACACAGTAGTGGCCATTTAACAACAGTGAGGAGAAAAAACGGGAAGGTTTGACCGTCGGCATGTTTGCCCAACACGCCGTCTAAGGAAAGCGGCTCTAGCTTCGATGGATAGCGAAAAAAGGACGCCCATACTGTTTTTTTCTAGATAACGGTGGATATGACATGGTGGCTTGAACCGCGGGTATAGATTGTGATGACACGACAATGTGTCCCACGTCCGACCCCAAGCCATGCCTGAGCCCCCTCTGCATGTTTCCTGGCCTGGCCAAGCATTAAACGCGCCCATTACACGACCCCGGAGAGCTACGACGTGTAGAAAATATGCTCGATGCGCAGTCTCCGCCCCCACCCCTCCCCTGACTTGATGGAAGCCTTCACTTTGGTACAGCAACGACGGGTCTTCTTAGCTTTCGCTCCACCGGACAATTGATTTCCCTGTTCCCCCCATAAAAGTGTTGAGGAAATTTGTGACAACTCGATGGTCGACAAGAGAAGGGGCGCGGGGGGGGGTAGATTTGTTTCTATTTTCTTGGTTTGTGTTGGTACTATGTATAGTTTGAGTAAAGATGTTGTGTTATGGTTGCGAGCTCTCTTATCAGTAGTGGAATTGTCTTTAGCTGGCGTGTTCCGAATGTCAAAGGCTGGAAGCGTGAACGGCAGCTCAACAGTAGCAGCAGCAGCAGGAACAACAGCAAAGTACAAGCTATGTGGTCTTGGAATCTTGGAACGAATCGTGACGACCTGGCAAGAGTAGCAGTAGCAGAAGCTGGCTGTTGCTGTTCGGCCTCAGAGTCTCGGGGTACGTGTATATTTCCGACCTTGTCGTATGACGCCAAGTTCGATTACTTTTTGCACGGTGTAACAGTTCTGCGATTTGATTGTTATTTAAATACAGTATGGTTGGACTGTTACCGTTAGGCTGTGATTGGACCAGCTTCTGCTGCTCGTATTTGTTTTTTTATATCGGCAACTTTTACGCATTGCCTGGCAGCGGGAGGGGGGATACACTATTTTGTTGCTTGCCTCAGTGATTTGATCATTGAGCACGCATCCCTTTCGAGCCGGAGCGGGGAGGGGCAATCGGAGACCGGTGAGCGTCTTAGACAGCGTCTATTCGGTTTCCGCATGTTTCCGTAGGTCATATCAAGTTGAATACCGAATCATATCACCGCCAGTACCAAAGTTCAGTCGGATATCGGACAGCATCGCAGGCAATGTCCGATCGGGTACCGGTAATATTTCTTGGTTAACGTCAAATCGCATACCCGGACAACACCGTAGCTAGCGTCCAATCGGATACCGATTTTCGGGTGGCTTCCAATCGGTACCGAATAGTGCCGTAGGTGTGTCCAATCAGGCATCGGTATCCACCTGTAGTGGACGTCAAATCGGATACCAGATATCACCGTATTTAGCGTCCAATCGGATACCGTGCAGCAGGCAACGTAAAATCGGATACCGGATTGCGGGTAACGTCCAATCAATGACCGAATAGCGCCGTAGGTAAGTGTCCAATCAAGTACCGGGTATCCAACAGCGGCTAAGGTAACGTCCTATCGGATACCGAACAGTGGGAAAAATCTGTTCGATCGGACGCTACGGTAGGGAATGTCAAGCCGACTACCACCGAAGGGTATTGTCGGTAACGTCAAGTCGGATCCCGAATAAACCGGCAGGTGACCTCCGATTGGTACCGAATGATTGTTTCGGGCTGATTAGATGTTTAGACCCCCTGTTACTTGCGACGAAGACGTGTGGGTTGCAGCATCGTTTATATTCCGCGCCTAGACTACTATATCTAGTTACGAGTATACGGAAGATTACAGCATGCGCAGGACCACCCCGATCTACTCTGTAAAGCGTTTCAAGAGCCCCCCGATTTTGGTGTGGTGTTTCGTCGAGATGTACAGCGGGCCCGGTGGCGAGAATGTGCTCGGTAGATGGGCCTCTTCTTTTTTTGGTGTTACGGGCCGATCACGACCTGGGTTTCGAGCGACGTTGGCTTTTTTTACATGCTCCACTATTTTTTCTAAGAAAGCGCCGCTCTCATGTAGTATGTGCTGGTTGTGTGGGTATGTTTTACTTTTACTTTCCTTTCTCGTTGTGAAGTGGTAGGTAGCGTCCATCGTTCCTTTCCAGAATTGTCCATGTTTTGTCACGTCCTCCTTTTGTGAGGCTGTATATTTCTCTCTCTTTCGTTATTTTATTCTACACCAAGAAGAGCACGAAAGCTCCACAACAAGCGAACGGAATTTATTCAGAGCTGGTGTCTGTCGTCTTTGTTGATGTTTTGTTATTTGTCTTGGTTGCGTTCGTCTGGTTGAGCACAACATATATAGATTTCATATATATTCATGGATAGCTAATGAGCATTCGACGCGAGTCGACGAGGGAAGGAAGTTCTCGCGATAAAAATGCAAGGCACGTAGGTACCGTAGTGGGGAGAGGGGAGAAGAGCCTACCCTGTTACGCTGGATCTGAGTTGCGCCTAGGAGGCAGGGAGAAAAGAAGGGCGAACATGGTAAATGGGATGGAGACAAATAGATAAATACGTACGTATCAGATATACGATTGTCCGCGACGGATGAGAGCGTTAACACACAGCCGGGATTTTACAGATGTCGGACGCCCACTTGCTTGCCGCCGCCGGAGACCTCGATGACTCGTCCCCCCGGTCTCGCCGAGCGAGGAACCGAAGTTGCCGGAATTTGTCTTGGCTCGGATTTCACAGGGATCCCGAGGTGGGTGCAGTAACGCTGTTGCGCTTTGCAGTTCTGCTTAACCACTTGACTCCCACTCGTACTCAAGCCCTCCGCGCTTGCCTAGCGCACGGGGAGTAATTTGATTTCCATTTTTCGCCTGCGGGGTTTTCGATTTAATTGACACCAACGCTCAATAGAACGTATTGTGTATGAGTACAGAGAGCCCGAGCACGCAGACAGTGGAGCGCCGATACAATTGATACCATGTGTTCTATTTATGTTAGTTGTATGTTGGTCGTAATTCTTAAGCTTGACAATGAAGGAGCACACACGCACGTCTGGAGCGGCATTTAAATCACAAAGCTTTGAGTCACGACCACGACGCAGGTTGTGACACACGTAGGACCGTGAGTGGTCTTGAAGTACATGCTACTGTTGTGCGGTATACGTACGTGTTTTGGCCCTGTTCCACGACGCCGATGGTCGTTTGATTGCCGGGCAGGGCCCTCTTAATGGTTACGATGGCGCTGTTTTGATTGCCGGGGAAACGTTGGAGTTACAGCCAGTACTGGTCATACATTTGGGTACGCATTACTCGACTTGATAGACGTTTCCCAGGAGTATTGGCTATCGTCAGGGTTAATGACAGCAGTAACTGGAAGGACAGCAGATAGATAAATCCTGTTACAATAGTGCGCACGTGCGCACAACAATGCAATTCCTGACGATGGTCGGTGCTCTATAAATAGAGTGCACACGTACGCACAACAGGGCGATTTCCATGAAGGGAGAGTGTTAAAATATAGGCCTTAAATATACCTGGTGCTATTAATAAGTTCTGAACACCTGACCTATATCTCTGATCAACGTTCGTCGCCACTGCTGTAGCCGGGCGTAGTAGGCACTACTTTCGGACAGTTTCCAGGTATAGGTACGCCCGAGTATGTTGCAGTAGCCGAGCACAGCAGTAGTAGCATCAGTGACGGTGGGCGAGAATCTGTGAGACCACGCAGCATCCCGTGGCGCAGCAAGTGAGGGGTATTCTGATGCGGCTCGACGAACATGCAGCGCATATACAACCAGCTTTCTTTTGTATGGGTTGGCTTGTAAGCTTTGATCCATTCTGCCCCTAATACCACAAACCAATAATTTTCTTCCCGTTTTATGCCGGTTTTCTACAAATATGGTCGTAAATTCTCAGGCTATGCTGTTACAAGATACAGTACCAGGTAGCAGGTAGCAATTATGCTCGTTTCTGCTTTTATCGTCAAGATCAGAGGTCGGAACACTATGTATCCCTGGACAGGTTTGCCTATTGAGTCGGTACTACAGTTCACGTGTGTTGTGTGCTCAGAGATAAAAAAGAGCAGCTTCATTCCTTTCGTGCACGGTGGAGACTGAGACCGAGCTCGTAAGATACGCCTTCCAAGTACTACAAAAACGATCTCAGTGCCTGAACCCAGGTAATCACTGCTGTGTTTTCAACCTCATTCAAGGCAGTATCAAAACACTAGCCCACTCTGATGAGTCGTATATACTCCGTCTCATAAGTCTGGGGAGTTATGGGCGTGTAATTGTTTGCGCACTTATACTTTTCCGATCATCCTATAGTTAGGTTCGTTGTAAAGCTGAAGTCTCAACGAACCTGGTGCAAAAAAAAAAAGAAGCCGGTTGTTCTTACTAAAATGAAGTCAAAATATGCCCATTCTGGCCCATTTTTTATTGCTTTTTTCGAGTTTTTTAAAAATTTTTTTTCGAGGTTTGCAGCCAGACACTTTGTAAGATGGGCGATAACGACTTAAGTGTGGAACATGTCGGGGCGAGGAAGCGGCAGAGGGCGGGAACGTTGGAGAGGACGGTAAAATACGATAGGGAGGCTTTCGACAAGGCTTGGGCGT
>JBBMHQ010085552.1:0-11184 GCA_037834295.1 Postelsia palmaeformis | reverse complement strand
AGGAACGGTGCTCCGTCTCGGAAGGGATGCGTGGTCAATGGTCAAATGACTAAGGCAAGCAACAAATGAGTACCCCCCCTCCCACCACCGCCGTCTCGCCCTTATAAAACGAATTGCTTTCATTGCACGACCAGGTACCAGGCACTGAATAATAAGGAGGGGTATCACCCACCAAATCTGTGGCTTATTTTTTTAATACCATGAACTTTTGTGCATTACCTGGTACTATTTAGTCGAAACGTTCATGATATTTTTGAGCAAGCCGTTTTCTCGTGGAAGCTCAGCACGCTCTGCTTTCATACGAGTGTTCATGTGTTGCTGCTGGTGAGCCCGATACACCATCGCATGGGCTTGCAAATAACATTGTGCAAGACACGGTCGAATGGGCTTCCAGATAACAATATGTAATGCACAGTGGAATGGGCGTGCTGGTATTGATATTCAGTACACATCGCATATCTATCGTATACCCGTAGCTCTTCAGGCGAGAAAATATAGATATTGCACACTGCGTGGGTTCATATCGCGATATGCTATTGTAGATCTAATCGTAGATCGTAAGGCTGGACACTGGCTGACTCAGTCTTTAGCGATTAGACTGTCGTCATCATCGATCAGCGTACTGTACTCCAGCACTATGCTATCTCTCCCCTGCCTACCCTCTTATCCCGAAACGCATTTAGTGGGTTTTCGTGCCACAAGTTGGCGTTCTTCTTGGGCGCAGGCGACGGAAAGGCTACTGGCAAATATACTGGCCTGGTCAACAAGTGTATTACCAACTACAGACAGTCCAGTGGATTGCTAACTGGCAGTACATACCGTTTCCAGTGTCCACCCCTAGTACATCGGCTACATCCTAGGCTGCCGTCACGATTAAAGTGTACAGGATACGTATACACCAGGACAGATCTCCTGGGTCGTCCAGAGCTTCAGTTCATCTCACCGACCAGCAGGATACCTTCCCTGAAAAGTCTCTTGTTCACCAAGCGAGAATCGACGGCAGCTCTGCCGTGTGTCGTTCCAGGGGCCGGGGCCTCTAAATCCCCCTCGTCCTTCTTCCACTTGTCTGACTGTGCTTGTTGCGTGTCAGGGGAGTGGGCAGCAGCAAGCGGGGGCTGCTCAGGGTTCACAGGCAGCCGGTGGCAGGGGCAGGGGCAGGGTCTGCGTCTACCTTCTGGCCGCCCTGGCGGGGATCCTGGTGTCCTACGTCGCTTCCGGTGAGAGTGGTGGCGTTGGTGGTGGCCGAGGGGGTCGTGGTGGGCTGGATAGGCGCCGGTGTTGATGATGTTGGTTTCAGCGGATTAGAGTAGTGCAGGTGGTGTTGGTGGTGTTGGTGGTGTTGGTGGTAGTGCTTACGCCGGTGGTGTTAGTGGTCGTTGCGGTCGGGATGATGACCGCATTCTGTTTGTTGTTTTATTTCGTTTTTTGTTTGTTCGTTTGTTTGTTTGTTTGTTTGGTTGGTTGTTTGGTTGGTTTTCAGCTTTTTGCAATTTGCATCCCACTCAGGGTCGTTCTTATCGAGCAAACTTTTTCTCATTTTTTTCCCCCAAAAAACAGGAAAATCAAGAAAAAAACAGGGTTTATATGGAATTTTGGACTTTTTACAGAGGTCGAAATATTTGGAAGGCTTCGCATTCCACTGTTTGGATTTTGTTTTTGAAAATTTGGAAGTCCTAAAAATTGCGCGTAAAACATACTTGGAAAATTTTGGAGAAAAAAGTTGCCTGATAAGAACGACCCTTACTACTCACAACAGTACTTTCGGCGTTCTTCCTCCTGCTTCCTCCCTAGGCATAGGTCATACCCGGGGTTATATAGGTAGCCCCCCCCCCCCTCCCCACATACACACATGCGAGGGGTTATAAGGTCATACGACTACAGCCGTGTCTGGTAGTGAATGCAACTCCCCACCCCCCCCCCTTCACTGCCAGAAAGAAAAAGAGGTATGCCAGTAGCTGGGGAGAAGAGGAAGTAGATGTACAGATGTGTCCTCGTGGGGACGCAGCAGAGAGTGAAACTCACGCGGTGGAAGAACATGAAATGAACAAGGTTGAAAGAGATGACAGCCGCCAAGAATGTGACGTAGACATGGTTTGGTACACCCGATAGCAGAGAGTGGAAACGGTGGCTGTCCTATCACGGAGGGTCATATGAGAGAGGACCTACGGTGCATACAAAGGCCTCTATACTTCGCTGTTTTTTGCTGTTTTTTCCAACAACATTTGGTCCTTTTTTTCATGGTCCCCCGGTATAGGAGATGGATGGTGCGGCCACAGGGGGCGAAACCGAAAGGGGATAATGTTTTCTATGGAAAGTATGGAAACAATCTGTTGGGGGTGTCTCCACTAGGTGTAGGAACGGTGCTCCGTCTCGAACGGGATGCGCGTGGTCAAGGGTCAACTCACCAAGGCTAGCAATGAATGGGTACACCGCCCCCCCCGACTAGGGCACACGGCGCTTAAAAGTTTCATCACTAGCAGGGCTCGACACCTTTTTTCCTCGCCGACGTGCGTCTAATGTTATGCATACCGGTGTTTCAATCCGCTACGTACGGCGACCGAGGCGGGTTGGGTGTCTTGACTGGCCCCCGGCTCCTCAGTCCAAACACGTCACGTTTCGCTCCTCGCTTCGTGCAAGCGATGTCTGCCTGGTCGGTAAAAACCCGACGTGCTCCCTCCTCTCATTGTAAGGGTGAAAACGTCTATGGTCATACGACTACGGCCATGCATGATATCGAGTACACCCGCGCGCCCCCCCCGCTCCGCCTCGAAAGGGATGCGTGGTCAATGGTCAAATTACTAAGGCGGGTAATAAATGAGTACGCCCCCCCCCCCACCCCTTCCCCTCATTATTGTATAGGTTGGGTTGGCGTCGGTCGGCAACGACACTGTAAAACATGCCGCTCACGACGTGAGCTAGACAACCAGGGAACCGCTTCTTTTTATTTTTGTTTTTTGGCTGTCGTCCACAGCTGGTCGTCTAGTCAGATCATTTGTGCGAGGTGAACAACCTTTACTCCGCACAGGGGAATTGATTGTATGGCGTAGTGTTTGTGATAAGGCACCCTGGAGGCAGTGACACAGTACTCTCAATGCTGTCTCTGCAGATTCCTACACCGGAAATTTAATCAACGCATTGAATCTTTCATCCATATGCAAGTCCGCCTCACAAGCAAGTCTTGATAGGATGCACCTCACCCTTCATGCGACTCGCCAGACACCCCACGGCGCTTCGCGCTTGGCGCAAGCAATGTCTGCCTGGTCGGTGAGAACCCGACATGCTCCGTCCCGACATTGTAGGGATGCGAGGGTCTATGGTCATACGACTACGGCCATGCATGAGATCGAGAAAATATTTCCCATCAAGTACACCCCCTCCCCCTCCTTACCCCCGCCCCCACCGTTATCCTTGACGTGGATTTTGCAATATCCCCCCTCAATGCTTTTTGTCCTGGCAGCGACGCTCATTCTTCGAAAGGTTGAAGGCATCTGGAGGCTCCCTTTCGGTGGCGGTGTTGTTGAGGCGCTCGTGGGGGCGTCCCGTCGCTGCTGCTGGCGGTCATCTGAGGTGGCAAGGTTGGTGCCGCGGGTAGCGAGCGTGTCACGGTCTGCCTGTAGATCGTCAATGGGTAGGAGTTGGTCCTTGTGTATGTTTCCCTCCCCCCCTCCCCCCCCTCCCCCGCCCACTTTTTCAGTAGAAAGCAGCTCGCCCTTCATTCGACTCGATCAACACCTCATGTTTCACCGTGCGCTGGGAGCACGCAATGTCTGCCTTCCTGGTCAGTGAAATCCCGATGTGCTCCGTCCCGGCTCTGTAGGAATGCGCGGGTCTAAGGCTATTCGACTACTACAGCCATCCATGCCATGAATACCCGCCGCCCCCCGTCTCCCGTCTACTCGTTCCCGTTCTCGTCTTTTTCGCAGCACCAGTCCTAACAGGGGGGCAGCGAAGGGGACGATATCTCTCGGAGAAGGAAGCCGCCTGCTCTCGGCGGGCGACGTCGGGACCCTTCGGTCCAGCTCCGCGGGGGCGAGGTTGAATTCTTTGGCGTCCCCGGCAGCAGCAGCGGAGGCAGCAGCAGCAGCAGCAGCATGCCGAGATTTTTCGTGGAACTCCATCGCCTGCACCGCCAAAACCAACACCAACGGCTACACTGCCCGCACCAGCGACAGCGCCAACAACTCCATCATCGCGGCTGAGGCCGCCAATACCAATGGTGATGGGGTCGGGGGAGTTCGCAGTAGACGCTCATCGGACAGAGCCAACGGAATCGACGGGGTCGGGGTCGGGGATGGGTGTAACATTCGCACGAGGAATGGCCACCTGAGCAGCGGAGGGGGGGTTGGGAGGGGTAGTACACCTAGGCCGGCTGGGCCTGGGATGTCCGGGATGTCTGGGGTAGCCGGGGTAGCTGAGGCTGAGATATCCGGGGTCGCTGGAGCTGGGGTAGCTGGGTTAGCTGGGGAGACTGGGAGGAGCGAGGATGTTGGGGCAGCTGCAGCCGTGGTTGGCGTGTCCGGAGCGGGAGCTGGGGCTGGGAGCGGGGTTGCTGGGGTGCGTGGGGCGGTTGGATCGAAGCGTCGATCGTCGAAGAGCAGGAGAGGCGTTAACGTACCGTCGATCGCCATATTGCCGGACGCAACAGACGCGGCGAAAGTTGCACAACGGTTAGCCGCGGAGGTAGCCGAGAGAGGTGGATCGGAGACGTGAAACTCAGCACGATAAGCCTCGGGGGGTAGGCTATAACATGGTGTTCATTATTCGATGTGAAGATGGGTTTCCAGTCGCGGGCGTTTCCAGGAATCAGAGACGCCTCTTTTTTTTTCCGCTTCGTCTTTATATGAAAAAAAAAGGTCTCGTGGAGTACGTGCATATGTACGCAATTGTGATTCGGTGTTTTCAGTGAAAATGACGGCGGCGGCGGTGGTGGCTTTTTTCTTCGGTTCGTGCTTTGGAAAAAATAAAGGCTAGAATTGTCCAGAGTGTGTCGGGGGGTTCGTTGGGGGTTCAGGTGTATCTGCGACTGATTTTCGTTTCGTATTTTCAGGAAATGGATGTCTTGGGGCGTGTGGCTGTTGTTTTTTCTTGGCAGGTACTGGTCGCCCAGGGTGGCGAGTCGGTTCTTCACTGTACGGCAAGGCCGGAGAAGTCTCGGGGTAGCAGGCGCTCATCCCGTGTGGGTGTTTTTGTTGTTTTTGGTGTCGGGTTCTCCAGCTCACATCTGACACGTCGTCGACGAGTTCCACTCGGTGATCCGCATGATCTGTATGATCTGTATGATGGAGCTCATGATCTGCATGATCTGTACGATCTGTATGATCTAGCTCATGTTGCCGGGCGAGAACCGCGTATTTTTCATGCTCTAGAACGTGTGATGATGGGTTACCTGCGCCACACCTCGTGACGGCAGGCTAGTATCTAGACTATCTGGGATATGTCGCGATCTGTTCCACGCATAATTTTCAATCATGGGCGGTGGCGTTTAGCTTCTTTTGTTTCGAAAACATCGACGACGGCACGACGGCTCTATCCGCGGAGCTATAGCCTAGGGGATGGGGGGTCGGATACTTGAATGATGATCATTTGTCGGTGTGGGCGGTGCTGTTCTACTCGTACTCGTACGGTGTTTTGGTTCTCATGCTCTGGGTTTGATGGTTATAGGTCTCCATCCGATGACGAATTTCCAATCCCCGCGGCGGCTTTTTTTTCGTGTCGTGTTTTGGAAAAAGCCGACTTGGAGTATGCGTGTAACCGGCGAAGGATCGCTGGGTTCGTGTTGCTGATAAGGCGCAAGTTCTCGGGTATGCAGCCATGATTGATTGGTACTTCCTCAGCTGGCCGAGAATGTCGGGTCGGATACGCACGTGAAAATGAACCAATCTGGGGGGTTGGGCCACTATCTCGTCGACGTTCTGTGTGCAATGGGTTTCCAGATACGGCAGCGTTTTTTTTTTTCTCCATGTTTCGAGCAGATTCGCAGCTCGGGGTACACACCATGCCAGTATGTCCGAAAACAACAAAAAACGTTTTGGTTTATACATTATATGCGCGAACGATCCTCATCAGTCAGGACAACGGGGCAAACTTAATTGATTTTTCTAGCAGCAATGTTTTTTTTTTTTGGTGCTGTTCGCATTTCGACACAAATACTCGTGTCAAACATGCGACGATGAATGATAAGTAGGCATTTTTATTTCGCTGTTTCTTGCCATAACCGAGAGAGTCGGGCGGGATGCGTGAGGGTGGGCTGGAAAAATACTGTGCTGTAGGTGGTTTCGCCTCTACTGATGGGCTTTCTGTACCTGCCCAACAGCCGTTTATTTTATCCTTGTTTCAAACGAATCGAATGTTAGCTCATAGACCAAGCGGAGATTTGGCGATGTTGCGTGTGGAAACGGGGGCGGCGGCTCTGCTACTGTTTCGCGTTTTTCAATAAGCCAACATGTCGGAGTGTGTGAGGAGTTGCCGGCACGGGTCAGGCGTTGCTGCTCGTTTTCCTGAATCGCGTGTCGGCGGCGGACGCTCCGTTTCGTACTGCGAAAATTGCTCAGTCTCTGTTTGGGTATGTGTGATGGCGGCGGAATGTCTGGAAGTACGTCATGAAGTTGTTTCTTTCCAGTATCCGCAAGCGGGTTTTTCGACTCGTCGTTTCAACAAACCCAAATTCTCGGGTGTGCGGCGCGGTACTTTTTGTGTTTTCATTAGTTCTAGCTTTGTGATTGATTGGTCAGGAGTTGTAATTGTAGCTTGTGGCTCTTCGGAAGTTGAAGTTGCACTTTGGGACTGGTCGGGAGTGGGGGGTTCTAGCCCTGTGATTGTTGAGGGGCTGTGCTTGTTTTGCTAGTGGGCGGTCCGGGAGTTGTGGTTCTCACTTTTGTGATTGGTCGGAGGTTGCAGTCTGTATTTGTGGTTGATCGGGAGTTGTGGGCGGTGAAGCGCGACGTTGTTCTTTTTGGCATTGTCGGTGTTGTTGTTGCTGTTGTTGTCGTTGGCATGGTTGTTGTCCTTTCTTCCTTCCCGTCCCGAGCGTATGTATCACACTCGGTTTGTCTGCGTGATGAGTCCAAATGGCTGCAATTGTGTTGGATGTTGCGTGGTTGTGTGATGGGTGATTGTGGCTGCTGTGGTTATTGTGTTGGGGATTTTTTTTTCGTCTCCGGTTGTTCTATATATTGACATTATTTGCTATTTTTGTTGCTTGTACTACTGCCCTTGGTGCCATGCTATCGTTGTCGTTGGGGGTCGTAGTTGCTGCTGTTTCTATCGTTTGCGGCTGTTGCCGAAGAGTTATGTATCGAACATTATCGTCTCTTTTTCTTTCTGTGTATATTATCCAGTACCATACCGATTTATACAGCGTTGACAGGTCGCGGCTGATTCCGAGAGTTGTGACGGATACGTACCACTCTGTTCGGAATTGCCAACACCCTTAGGATTAGGGTTAGGGTCCTTAAAATTAAGAAACAGAGTGGTTTATATTTTTTTACTATTTATCAAGGGCCCGAATAATTCCTATCCCAGGAGTTAGTTCCAGTAGTACTTGGTTTGGTCGATGGGCCGTGTTATGGTTATACGATTTGTACAGTACGGGACGGTTATAAATAAAAAAACGAGTGCAAAGAAAGGCGGGCTGAGATTCGAGAGGATAATATTAAACTTCGGAGTCGTTCTTCTGGAAGTTGGCGTAAGACACACCCATTCTCGAGTAAGAAACCCAGCCTGGACTGGCATTCCTGCTTGTTTCTTCGGCCGGTTTCCCGCCTTTTTGAGCCTAATCCATCAAACCATCGCGGGGAATCGAGGCATCCACACCTCTACAGCCACACACCGCTGACTTCAGCTGGAGCTCATGGCCAGCATCCGGCTCGGTGGAGGACCAAGTGCCGATATTTTGCGTGACCGGGGAACGTTCCCTGTTAATCGCGGCAGTCGCAAGTTGCGGTCTACGGACGAACCCACATGCCTACGCGTGAGTAGCAAGGATGCCTACTTCATTGTCGACCGTACATCATTTTAAGGTAGATATGTTCCCGATCATGCATGATGTACCGTGATTCGTGTGGCAGGGTCGGACCCGCTGCATGATCGGTTAGCAACACCACATGTTTATTGGTTCAAAACCGGATCGTGCACATTTTACGACGGCAGGCGAGGCGAGGCGTGGAAGCTTCCCAGCTTGGTTTAGTCCGATGCGGACTGTAGTTCTTGCTGCTGTGGCGTCTTCGACATGTAGGCAAAGAGATCTCTCTCTCTCTCTCTCTCTCTCTCTCTCTCTTTCTCTCTGTCTGCCTGTCTGCCTGGTTTTCCCGGCAGCCACCGCATACAATTATTCACCAGTATGAGACGTAATGTACGAAGCAAACAAATACAGCCCAAAACACACGATCGATCAAAGTCCCCTATTAATTGTCTTCTGCGGCTTCCACAAGCCAAATAGATTTATTGTCCGGCCATCTGATTCCCCCCAATTCAGATACTCACAACTTACGAGTACCACTTATTTTCCCAAACGGCTTCCACCGCTTTATGCCCGTACCGCGTGCAACATAAATCGATAGCTGACACACACAAGCATCCCGCGCCAACCTTGGACTTATATTGCGCCCTGTGCCTTTAGCGTGATCTACCCAGACTCCCCTCGTAGCACCCCTCGAATGTTTAAGAATCGCTCGTTCGTGCAGGAGTTATTCTAAGCATCGTCCGCAAATTGCGCTCACCTTACCAATCGATACAAATTCGGTTGAAAAAAAAGACGTTTCGGCCGCTCAACTGCCCTGTTTCGTGGCGTAGTCAAGGTTGCAAGCGCGTGCGTCGAAGGGCGCTGAGGTTTACCTGGTAATGTGTAACATGTGACGGACGCTTCCTATTTTGCTACTTGTCGCTCTAAAACACACCCCATGCCTGGTAGATCCTGTATTATTGGTGGAGTTTCGTGTTTTGCTTTCGTGGAGCTCGCGCGTCGCCCTTCGCTCACAGTAATAGGATACCCACCTGTGTATTCTGCAGTAGTGTTATCACCGCGGGGTACTGCAAAACCTGCTGCGGCGTGTCTTCTTATACGCGGTACCTGGAACACGCACCTTGTTTTCAAAGTGCGTCGTACTAGCACGGCGAGGCTGCAGGACTATAAAATTCGGAGCGCAGCGAATGCCCTAACCAATGTTGCATGAAGGGTCCATTCTTTGGGCAAGCAATGAGCCGGGGGAGGAGAATTCGGCTATAGCAATGAAGCGCCAGGACATGGCTATTCAAAATCAGAAGACTTTCTGTTGTCGCTGAAGGTCGAAAAATCTCGCAATGGGACCGACCTGGTTCTTACCCCACAAACCAACAAGTGAGAAAAATAGTCAAGCCAGGAGGTCTGTGAGAGATGCCTACTCGGCCTCGCACTACCATGCGTCGCTGTGACTGTTAACGATGCTGCTACAGCACTGTACATTGCTGTTGACTGCTCGGAGGTACGTTCTGTTGCACTATTGCTATATTGAGATCCTCATGCCCATGCCCAAGAGGTACTCCGTCCGGACTAAAAAAACAGCAAGTACGGCAGTCTCAGGCGTAAGACGTTTGCAGGTTGGTCCTTTCAGGGTTTGAGGACTGCAGGTCGCTTTATCACATGGTGAACCCAGGGAGATATAAGCGTACGGTGGGTGGGACAGCCTTGACCCCTTGGGGGTCTGAGCCTCTGGAATCTAGGTTCGCCTGAATCTACGTACAGTAGTTTTCGATTCGTTTCACAACACGCCGATGCCGGTCCAGCCGACCAAGGAGTGAGTGGTTTCGTGAGGGTGTCGAGGGTATTCCACGAAGAAATAGGCAACAGGGCAGACATGATATCCGGGCGGTTGGAGTGGCCGCGAGATGGACAGTCGGTCCGGGAAACGGGCCATATCCGTGGTGGTGTACTGAGCCATGAGGTCCGTCTTCGTTTTTATGTCAACGTCCAAGGGTTCATGGATGCAGCTGGAGAACTCTCGCAGCCATCATGAAGATCTGGCGTGACGCCAACGACCACAAGCGACGCAGGAGGAGGGTTCATGACCGAGGTAGTCATTTACTCGCGTCAGTGGGCAGGCGTGCGACTTCGGATTGAGCATGCCGACCGCTCCAACGGTCAAGCGGTGGTTCAGGGGATGGGGAGGTGCTTTCATGCTCCGTTTTACGAGTTTTACAACTGTTGAGCGACTCGGTGGGAGGAGCGCGTCATCACGGGATGATGCACTATGTAGTGCAGTGAGAGCTGAGCGGTTCGTCGGCTGGCCCGCTTCTAATTGTTGGGGAAAGCGCGGGGACCGGAGATCCCGCCCTTCTCATCACCGTCCATTTATCGCCGTCAACCACTGGAGGAAGCCACACACACCACAATAGCAACAGCGACAGCAACAACAGCAACACGGGGAAGCGCAAGCAGAACGAGTCCAGTGCTCATGCCCCAAACTCACCAGACTACCACACCCGCTGAAAACAGTCTCAGCTAAACGAGCGGATGATCGACGCAGAGTTTGGCGGGCGAGAGTGCGGCGACTGGAGGGGCGGCCACCGAAGGAAGAGGCTGGCCGTTCCCGCGGCTCGCCGTTAACTGGTGGTCATCACAGGGCAGTGGCCGACGCCGATGCACGCCCGGAGCTTGATGTTAGGCTGTGGCCTTGAGTTAAAGATCTTGAGCAAAATAAAGAACTTTGATATTGATACAAATATAAAATCGGTGCTTACAAAAGCGGACGATCACGAGTTCTGACGAACTCCGTACGAAACGCAAAGACTCGCATGATGGGGTGGACGAACGAGCAGAGCGGGCAATGGGGATCGCTGGGACAAGGAAGGCGGGACGCTGCGTCCCGAGGGAATCGTTTGCGAGTTGGTCGCGAGAGGGATGCGGCGTGTACTGTGATTAGGCTTATAGTAGACCCACCTTACCAGTAGAGCATTAGCTGTAGCAGCAGTTGCACAAGTAACAGTAGCAATAGCAGTAGCAGTAGCAATATCAGTAGCAGTAGCAGCAGCAGTAGCAGTAGTAGCAGCAGCGGTAGCGGTAGCAGTAGCAGTAGCAGTAGTAGCAGTAGCGGTAGCAGTAGCAGTAGCAGTAGCAGAAGCAGTAGCAGTAGCGGTAGCAGTAGCAGTAGCAGTAGTAGTAGCAGTAGCAGTAGCAGTAGCAGTAGCAGTAGCAGTAGCAGTAGCAGTAGC